>PVKS010041058.1:0-16265 GCA_004027875.1 Aplodontia rufa
TTTTTTTTTTTTTTTTTTTTTTGCTATAGCTCAGTATTCTAAGTCACCTCCAATGCCTCCAACTTATTTTTAATCTACTGTGATTTTAATCTCAACTTTCAGAAACTCCTGTTTTCTGAATAAAATTTTGCTTAAAGGGTTTGATGTTGAGAACTTGTAGCACCGACGAAATTAGAAAAAGTCCACTAGAAACTCTCTCCACATATTGCAATGAAATAATTTTGGCAGAATACAAAAAGCAGCCATAGCATGATTCTGAAAAGCAAACCGCATGTCTCTGATGAGGGAATGTAAGAGCTTAGAGAATGTCCAGTCCTGCTGTGCTTTTCTGATTCGTCAGAGATAAGCCTGGTAGCCTGTCGGGCATGGGCACAGGCAGCAAGCACTGAGACAACCCCATTTCTCCTAATTCTGGACAGATGCAAAAAAGGAACGGGCGAGGCTCTCTGAGTGATGGAACTTGCAAGGCAAATGCCTGCTTTTTAACCCACCATCCTCCCCACCCCACCGAGTGCATCCTTCAGAACAGAACTAGCCATGTAGATGCACTGATGTGGTGGGGACTCCCAGAGTGTCATGGATATGTAAAGCCTGCCTCTATAGTCAGAGGAAACATAAAAAGATGTCCGTGAGGTTTGAAGAGTGTGTGGAGTAGAATTTGGGAGACTATTTTTTTAAACCCTCTTTTCTATTTTTACTTCACCCCAAAGGTAGATGTAGTAACTCAGAAATGTGTAAGAATTTAAGAGAAGAAACACATGGTCAAGGGAGGCAGGACAAGCAAATCCTCTGGGACCAGAAAATATGGGTAAAACTTAGAGAGAAAAGAACTGGAGGAGATCCCTTGAATGTATATTATAAATGAAACAGGTCCCAGGTTCAGCCCCAGCTGTACCTGCATGGAACAGATCCAAACAAAGAAAAAAATATATGGAAAATAGCAAAGCACAATGCAAATGAAAACAAAATCTATAGAGAAAAAATAATAACAATAGCTGGTTCATTGAAAAGCTCAATAGCACTATGAAACATTAAGCCAGATTGGCCAAGAAGATGATAGAGAAGCACAAACTAGCACTAGTAATAAATGAGGAGATATAACTGGAAAAATGGATCTATCTCTTTAAAGACACAAACTACCATAACATACTTCAAGAAATATTTAACCTGAAAAAAATCTCTCTGCATATTAAAGACATTCAATACACAGTAAAAAATCTTCCAACAAAGAAAACACCAAACCCTGATAGTTTCCCTGATGAAACATTTAAAAAGATGTAGTAATAATTCTACACCATCTCTTCCAGAAAGTAACACTGCCCAACTCCTTTCATGAGTAATACTCCTTTCACTATTTTGATAAAAAGTTATGGACTAATAATATCCCTTATGGACAGTCATCAAAATTTTCAACAAAATTTTACCAAACTAAATGAAGGAAAATGTAAAGATAATAATATATCACAATAAAGTAAGTGTATGCCTAAGCAAGGCCCACTCAGCATTAAAAGATACTTAAAAATTAAGTTAAAATACTGATGAAAAATATTCAAGAAGGCACAAAAACAAACAAACAAAATTGCAAAGATACACCATGTTCATGGACAGGAAAAATGACTAATGTTAAAATGAATATATTATTACCTTCAAATCATCTGCATCTTCAATGTAATCCACATCAAGATATCAATAATATTCTTCACAGAAATCCTAAAATTTGTATGGAATCACAAAAGACCCAGAATAGTCAAAGTAATCCCAAGGCAAAACAATATTAACAAAAAACAAAACCCTAGAAATATCACAATATTTGACTTCAAAACATACTACAAAGCTAAACAACCAACACACCATGGTACTGGCATAAAAACTGATGCACCAAATAATGGAACAAAACAGGGAATCAAGAAATTAATCCACATAAATAGAGCTGGTTGATTTTTATTTTTAAGAGAGAAAGTGAGACAGAGAAGGAAAAGACAGAGAGAATCAATTTTTATTGAGTTTTTCACATGGCTTTTTTTTTGCTCTGACACTTAGTTGTGTACGTGGGTGCTGGGGTTTGAACCCGTGTACTTGCAAATACCTCGCCAAGTGCGGTAACCACTGAGCCGCTGCTCCAACCCCAATTGATTTTTTTTTTTTTTTGGTTAGGGCATGCTAGGCAAGCACTCTTCCACAGAGCTAAATCCCCAACCCCCCCCCATTGATTTTTTTCTAAATGAAGGCAACAAGTACAAGCATTGAAGAAAAGAGAGTCTCTTCAATATATGGAGCTGGGACAACTGGCTGTCCATACACAGAAAAATTAAACTAAATTCCTACCTTTTACCATATACAAAATCAACTGAAAATGGATCCAAAATCTAAATGTAAGATGACACTATGAAATTACTGTAACAAAACATAGCGGAAACACTTAAAAGATCGTTAAAGTTTAGATATGCCCACACGCGTGTATGAGACAATGCAAGGAAGTTCAGAGATGAATTGATTAGGTTATGCATGTTTTCCCCTAATCAGTGCACAATCCCTGTAGGGATTAGCTGGCGGTAACTGTAGGCAGGTAGAGTGTGGCTGGAGGCGGGTTCTTGGAGGCCTGCCATTGGGGTATTTATTTTTCCTCGTTGAGTGCCATCTTCCCAGATGCTTTCTTCCACCCCAAGTTCTGCCATCGTGTCCTGCCTCACCTTGAGCCCCATGGAATGGAACCAGTCTTCTATGCTCTGAGATCTCTGAAACCATGAACCCCAAAGTAAAAGTCTCCTCCTCTAATTGTCCTTGTCACTTCTGGTCACAGCCGTGAAAACGCTGACTAAAACATTGATGTAGACAAAGATGTTTTGGACAGAACCCCCAAAGCACAGGCCATGTAAGTAAAAATAGACAAAAAGATGCTACTCTGCAAAGGAAACAACAGAATTCAAAGACAACCAGAAGAATGGGAAAACCACTGCAAAATGTTCATCTGACAAGAATTATCAAGCAGAATGCATATTGAACCAAAACAACTTAAGAGGAAAACACTCAAAACATTAGGTTTAAAAATTGGCAAATGATCAAAACAGACATTTCTCAAAAGAAGGCATTCAAATGGTTAACAAGTATATGAAAAAATCCTCAAGATTACTATTAAAGAGATGCAAATCAAAACCACAATGGGATATCATCTTGTCCCTATTAAACTGGGTACTATAAAAGACAAAAAGAACAAATGCTGGCAAAGATGTGGAGAAAGGGAAATTCTCATGCAAGGATGCTGAAAATATGAATTAGCAGAACCAATATGGAAGACAGCATGGAGACTCCTCAAACAAACTAAAAAAAATAAAAAACTATCACATGATCTGGCAATCTTAGTACTGGAGATATATATATATACATATATATATACACATACGTATATATGTATATACGTATGTATATGTACGTATATATATGTATATATATATATGTGTATGTATAATCTCCAAAGAAAATGAAATCATTACATAAAAGACATCACCTGCTCTCCCAAATTTAGAGCACCACAATTCACAATAGCCAAGGTATGGAATCAACAAAGGATAAATGGATATAGACAACACACACACGCACACGCAGCAATATTATTCAGCCATAAAAAGGATAGGATTTTTGTCATTTCTGTCAAAATGGATGGAACTGGTGGTTCATGTTAAGTGAAATAAGCCAGGTATAGAAAATGAAATACCACATGTTCCCACTCATTTGTAGAAACTAAAAAAAAATCAGTTTTACAGAGGAAGAAGAGAGTATAAGGGTAGTGGGGACAAAGAATGGAATAAGGCTATAAAGGCACACCAAAACACAAACAATAGAATTAGTTCTTTTGTTGTATAGGGTACTACGGTAACTATAGTCTCCACAACAATACAGATTTCAAAATAACTAGAAGAGTTCAAAGGTTCCCAGCACAGAAATAACTAGTGTTGTGGGGATGGAAAAGCTAATTATTCTGATTTGATCATTGTACATTTTACACATATATCAAATATTATATCCCTAAATATGTACAAATACTGATAATCACTCTTAAGATCATTAATAGTGCAAAGAAATACTGAAAAAACACTGGACAACATTTAACATTCATTCATGATTACAAAATATAAATAGGTAAACCAGTAATAAAAATAAATACTTTTACTCTAATAAGAGCATCTACAAATAAAAATAAACAAACAAATGTTGTATTTTAGAAGGAAACACCTAATGCTTTTTTTCTACTCTCAGGAACAGGACAGATCATGTCTTTTCTCCCTAAACTCATTCAACATTATTCTGAAATCCTAGACATGCTATAAAACAAGTAGAAGAAATCTAAGGCACCAGACTACAGAGAATAAATAAACTATTTCAATTCACATAGGAGATGATTATTTATATGGAAAATTCCAAGGAATTTATAAACACATATGCACCAACCTCCTAGAACTAACATGGTATATTAGCAAGATTTCAGGATGTAAGATTGATATGCAAACCCCCCCAAAAACCCAAAACCAAAACCAAAAACAAACCCCCAATTAAATGTATTCCTATGTAGCAGTGATCAATAAACAGAAAAAGTTTTAAAAGTACCATTTACAATAGCATGGATAAACACTCAGCCATAATTCTAAAAAATGTAATGGAGAGTTTTATATGCTGAAAATCACAAAAGGCTAGTCAAAGAAAGAAAAGAAAACCAAATGAATTATATACTATATTGGAAGGTTTGATATCTTCAGGATACTACAATTCTTCCCAAATGGACCTATAGAGTCAATGGAACCACAGTCAGAATCAGCTTGTAGACGCTAACAAGGTGTATCTAACACTCAGAAAGTCAAAGAAGGGAAGTTGCTAAACAATTTTGAAGAAACGCAAAATTGAACCAATCACTCACTCTGATTTAAAGACTCCGGACAAACTTTATCAATAAACACAGTTTAGTATTGGTAAAAGGATAAAGACATAGTTCAATGGAATAAAATAGTCCAGAAATACAGCAACACAATATGGTTAATTGGTTTTTTTTTTTTTTTTTACAAAGATGCAAGGGTGATTAATGGGACATTGATAGGTGTCCTTAACAAAGGTTTCTTAGAAATTCTGACATCTACATGCAAAAAAAAAAAAAAACAACAACCAAAAAACCAAACTTCCTTAAAGCAAAATTTGATCACTCATAGATCTAAATGTTAATAATAAAGCTATATTACTTTTAGTATAAAATATTTGTGACCTTTGTTAGGCAATGAGGTCTTAGATAACATTAGAAAGATACAATGGATATATCAGGCTTAATCAAAATTAGGAAATTTTGATATATGAAGACACTATAAACAAATGGAAAGAGATGAGCCACAGACTGGAAATACTTCCAATTTCATCTAAAAAAATAAAAAGCCATAAAATACATCATATAAAGAATATTTAAAATTCCAAAGCAAGCAAGCCAATTTCAAAAATGCACAAAAGATTTTAACAGGTCCTGCCTAGAAGATATATGGGAGGCAAGTAAACACTGAAATCATGCCCAAGTTCATCAGCCACTAAGAAAGTACAAATTGACATTGGGTTGCATTTCATACTACAATGGCTATATTTTAAATAAAAGGAATTACCAGATGCTGGTAAGATGTCAACCAACAGGAACTCTCACAGGTTAATAGTCAGTGATACTGCTTAACTTCTTTTTGTGTGTTAACATGTTTTTTTTTTTTAATTAAGAAATTTAGTGGGGCTGGAGCAGTGGCCCAGCGGTTACAGTGCTTGCCTGGCATGCACCGGTACTTGGGTTCAAACCCCAGCACCCACATACACAACTATGTGTCAGAGCAACGAAAGCCATGTGAAAAACTCAATAAAAAAAATTGAT
This sequence comes from Aplodontia rufa, assembly GCA_004027875.1. NCBI lineage: Eukaryota > Metazoa > Chordata > Mammalia > Rodentia > Aplodontiidae > Aplodontia > Aplodontia rufa. The sequence continues at coordinate 5,885 of PVKS010041058.1, forward strand.
TCTCTCTCACAGTGCTTCTCTTAAAATTTAGTTATTGTACAATCAAAAATGCATATAAAGTGACAATATGATATGCATATATTCTTAAATCAGAATTACCCCCTACATCCCTCCCTATTCTCCCTCCCCCTCATACATATCTATGGTTGCCCTACATTATGTGTTGGGTCTTATACATGAGACTGACTACTGCTTAACTTTCTAAAACAACCACCTGAAAGGTCTCAGGGACCAGATTGCTCTCCATCACTGTAGCTTGGCTGTGAGGGAGTGAAACTTAAGATCTACCAGGATTTCTGGGTTTGACTTCAGAAAGCTGGAGGATACCCAGCAATCCAAAAGATGTTGCTTCTAAACAGGATCAAAGTGCTTATGAAAAGTAAGCTGACTTTAAGGAAGATGAGAATTCTTCCATTTGCTGAGAAAGGCTGGCATGGCTTTGCTGGGCTGAGTCTTTGTTTTTGTTTATTAGAAGTATATAGAGATACAATTGAGGGGGAGACATTATCAAATTTCCACAAGTATTGAGTTAATTTCAAATGACTTTTTGGCATAACCCTTAAAATGTTAGCATCAAACTGTAAATTTGCTCTTGATTATGATTATGTGAGATGTTTGTTTCCTTGTTTGTTTTAAGGGGGAGGTATTCCCAGAAACTTAGGGCCAATAAAATGACTGATAAAGATCATCCTTTATCTTGTCAAGAGTTTCTTATTTTTGTAAGATTTTATGGCTATAGTAATTTAGGGCTATCATGGTTCTTGCCTTGTGTCCTGGCTTTTGCTACAATTTGAATGTGTCCCCCAAAAGCAAGAATTGGGAGCTTAATCCCCAATGCAGATGTGCTAGTGAGAGGTTATGAGGTCCTGAGAGCAGGGAGAAAGGATTAATGCTGTTCCCCCAGGCGTGGATTCACTGTGAAAAGGGAACTCTGGCCCCATCCTCATCTCCCTCTCCTGTTTTCTTTGCCTTTCTGTCTTCTAATAAGGATGACATAGACAGCCCTGGTCAGATGCAGACCCTCAATCTTGGACTTCCTAGTCACCAGAACCACATGGAAGAAAATTTCGTTTCTTTCTAATTTACCCAGTGTGTGACACTATTTCTTCAGCACAAAACAGACTAAGGCAGTTATCTACGGCTGCATAGCTGAAAACAAGAAAATGAATCTTGAAAAAGAACAACTACTTCCATGTTTTTTAATATGGTAGTTCTGTGTGGCTATTGAAGTTTGAAATGAAACAAAGTTAATAGTTCTCCATCACCTTAGCCATGTTATGAGTGAGAGCATGCGTGCTCAATAGCTGCATGTGGCTGGGGGCTACCACCGGGACAGCACTGCAACAGCTCAATATAGGCATGAGCTCCACGGGCCCTGGAGTCCGCAAGATGATAGTTTTCATTGTGGCTGTAAACTCAGCTCTCTCTGAGCTAACAGAGAATCTCCTACCTGGTAAGAGTAAACCAAGCAATATACATAAAATGCCTACTGGTGTGTTGACACATCATGTATACTGAACATTAGCTACAATGGTCTTTATTATTAGAAGTTGCTCAATAGGCACAAATAACCTGGCTTGGCTAATTTTTGTTTGAGTCTAATCCAAGGTTGAAGGTTGAGTAATAATTTATGTTAGCAATGAAGACATAATATTTATTTCTTTTGGTCTGAGGTTTGGAAATTAAAGTGATAAGGGAAAGGTGTAGTAGTTTTATTTGTGATCCCATAAAATGGGAAAGGACAGCTTGAACATTAACTTGCTTCATTTTCTACGAATTCTGTGAGTTCCTGGTATCAAAAAAGGGCATAAAGATATGTTGGGTTTTGGGAGGGGGGGGGAGTCACAATCTTAGCATCCTTAATAATGATAAAATCACATTTTTCAAAGTAATCATTATGAAATAAAATTTGTAACGGAGGGTGTTTGTACAGAAAGAGAATGGTAGAAGGCACAGAGAAGGGAGAAGGGAATCTTATTAATTACCAGGGATTCCTAGTCTACAACTTGAGGATAACCATACCTCATTCATTATTTTTATTTCTTTGATGTCACTAGCACCATCATTCATAATATATTTACTCAAGATCCTTCCCCACTCTAGAAATATGTTTTACAATACAAGTCTTTGATGATCTCAAAAGCTATAGTCCACTTCATCACAGAGTACACGGAGGAGAGGATGAGCTTCAGTGGGGTGACCCGTCTCACCCAGCTCATCCATTACATCTCTTGTCACAACTGTTTACTTTTTCACACTGTGCTGAAGCCATTAAGAAGAAACACGAAGGTAGGATTGGCTACATGCTGCTCTCCTCTTGACCTGCCAGGGAATTAATCTTGAATGCTCAATTTAATGCTTTCTAACAATGACTGCTGGGGTGGGGTGTGGGAGTCTCTTGCATTTAAAAAAAAGGGGGCACTCATTTAAGGCATTGAGTTTAATTTCACTGCAGTAACACCCCAGCATTTTATTTTTGATAGGGAAATAGTAGCAAACAGTCTCACATCTTCTTCCCACCTTACAGTATAGCCAGTGAACACTGGAGCCGCATGCTTCTTGGTGAAAGACACCAATTTGTAAACAATCATTGCAGATGGTCATAGAGTATGGAGAACTGTAATTTTCTGCCATTGATTTGAGAAAGAACTTTGAAGGTTTTGGATTTATCAAACTCCATTTCGGAATCTTTTTATTTTTGTAAAAAAAAAAAAAAAAAAGGAAGTCACATGCTATTCACACAGGAATAGAAGATGAAGTGGAAATGCATCTATTCTCTTTCCTGAAACTGATGGAAATGATCAAAAGGAATAAGAAGTAGGTTAGAAAATGTTATCTAGAATTACACTAGGAAACAATTGCTACCACAAATCACGGACTAAGAAGAACATTCCCAAAACTGCTACATTTGCTTCAAACTGAGGTAAAACGAAACAAAAACACCAATAAATCTTTGCAAACTTCTCTAGCATGACATAGATCTTTCTGAAGGTAAGTTTGCAGGTCCCTAGAGACCCAGGTAGTGGTCTAACCCTCTGAAGAGTAGGATAGGACATCAGTGACAAAGATCATTCCTACAGAGCAACCCGGAGATACTTACAGGGGACAAGGTGAACCAAGAGGAAATAAAACAAAAAAGAAGGAAATAAATTGTGACTTGGTGAGAAAATTTCACCAGGAGTCAGTATAATCAGTGCCTCATTGATTTGGTCTCCCACAAGAGCAATATTTGTTTTAGGCAGAAGGAACTTTTGGGAAGGTGTCCATGCAAACCTCAGTTTCCTCTCTCTGTGCATGCTTCTGCTCACACTAGTGATGAGCAAACACTCACACACAGATGACATATTCAGCAAAGATCAAACATGGCACCTGCACATAGTAACCAGGCTACTTCCCTGCATCCTACCAAAAAGGGCCAAAGGGCACATTAATATCCGTTCATTCCAGGGGGTTAGAAATGAAGAAAACTATAGACAAATAATCTTCTCTACTCTTAAAAAAATGCATAGACTCTTAGGAAGTTGTAGAGAGTATCAGAGAATCAATTGAGGAGATGAAAGAAGAGATGGAATAATTAAGAGATGAAAGGTACTCTGGTCATGCTTGGAAAAGTTATTAAAGAAAGCCATGAAACCGTTATTGAAGTTTAGGAAACTACATTAGAAACAGATGGAGAAGGGATGCTACTTAAAATAGAGGCAATCATAAAGAGGGCAAGAATGAATTAATACCAATTAAAACTAAAACTCCTTGGTGGTACAGAGAGATACCTTTAGTGAGGTAGCTTCCGGTGGAAAATGAGGCAAGTGGCTAACTTAAGTTTCCTCCATTCTTATCACAACCACATTATATGTGCTGTAGAGTGGCATTAGGAGAAATAGAGAGCTGCTGTGGAGGTAAATGTGGAGTAGGATCCAAATTACGAATGTTGGCAAGATCAGGGGACATGACTGTCAGGAACAAAGGGGAGACCTGCAGTAGGTTTATAATTAATGTCAGATAGATTCCCCTCCTGAAAGGGCAAACACATCAACAGTCACCCATGCCTTAGTCAATGTGTTGAGCTGACTATTTGAGTCGTTTTCTGTATAACTTATTTTCCTTGAAGTGTTTAGTCTACCTATGGTGCAGTTCAGAATGACTAGTGAGTTCTGCAGTGCCCACCCTCAGCCCTCTTGAACCTGTCACATCTTGATCTGTTCCTAGTGTGTCTCCTTGCGTTTGCCTCACAGAACAGTCTGAAAGGGAGGACATGGAGATTGGGAGAACATGCCAGAAAAGTGAAGAGAGATACTATTTTTGATTGAGTACCCAGTGGCGATTGAGATATCAGGTAACCTGCTTGTAGACAAGTTGAATGCAAAATCAAATTCACATTCCTCAGCACATGCTGTGCTTGCTGCCTGTCATTTATGTGGTACAGACTGAATTAAGACATCAAGATTGGCAGGTTTGCAGGTTTTATTTTGAGAAAACAAGAAAACTTGTATAGAGAACTCCATAAAACTCTTGAACAATTCATCATAAAGCTGACTAAGCCTTCTTTCAAGAAACATTGATCCTAGGACTTTTTTATTTTCCTAAAAGAAATTCCAATAGGGCTATTTAAGGGTAAAACTAAATTATCCTGAAGTCAGAGCAAGTTCACTGCCATTTTAAAGTAATTGTAATTTAGCTTCATTCTTTGTATAATAAGGGCTCTTATAATACCTACTAAAATAAACTTCAATACTGTAATAGAAGTGCCTCGTTTTACAGAGTAAACATGAAATCTAATTGAAGATATTTGTAATTCAACTGATTATCCAAGTGAGCAAGGAAAATGCAATGTTTTTTAAAAAAAATCGCATGGCAAATATTTTAGAAGGATAGAAACTCACTCCTTCCCTTTCACATCCTAGAAAACTAAAGTTTCCAATAGGTAATTTGCCTAAAAAGACTACAGTTGTCCTCATTAATTCTAGCTGTCAACAAACATTTAAGTAACCAGGGATCTAGGCATTATTGTTTTTGAAAACAAGCACATAGTTTTTCATTATCTTTATGATATTACTTTTATTATTATATCTTTTCTGAATAAACTTCCAACGCAAACATCTGTAATGGGTACTAGGCGGTTGCGTGAGTTGTCAGAGGTTGTTCACATCTAACTTTCCTTTTTTAAGGTCTACTCAAAAATATCATGCAACTGAAGCAAATGAAAACAACTTATTGATCAGCAATGACTACCTTCAATGCTGATGCTGGCGCTCTGCATCCCCAGTATGAGTGTGAAATTGTACTTGTCTACATTGTCCATATTGTCGTGCTGCATGTCAATTCTACATTTTCTTTAACATTGCATCACAAAATTCCTGGTAATCCTTTTTTTCTTTTTTCAAGTCAGAATATTCTATCAACATCACATTTTGAGATTTTTCTATGGTACCTGCATATTAATAATTGGAAATTTTAAGGATTCCAAACACGATAGGGTATTTCAATGATGCCAAATTCCTTTTACTTCATATTGAAATACAATCGAAGTCAATTTGACCTCATGCACATCTCCCTTTGAAAGCATTTATGTCCTTTCCAAAGGGAACCCAGATTGAAGACACCCCATAGACTGCCTTTCTCTTAGGGAGATTCTTTGCAGTCCCTGGGATCCCCTCGGTCATGTTAACTAAAATGTTTCTCTGTTCACACAGGCCCAATCTAAGTTACCTCCTCTTGAGGTATTCTTACTTCCCTTCCTATACTGAAGCTCTTAGTTCTTCTCTTTGCATTATCAAAGTATTTTATTTTATGCTACCATGTAGTAAGTATTTCATAAAAATTTTTCTTAATTGATAGATGGTTAAAGGAAACCAGAATTTCATCTAGTGGCACGGGTACACTGGTGTGGGTATCACCTTGCTGGGCTCCTAAAACCAACAAATTTCATTATCTTAACTGTACAGCAGATTTGTGAAATTCAGAGAATAAAAGAGGCCTAGGCCTGAAGTTGTTTTATCTGCTGCATTCAAATCTTTGTGGATTTTAGGCTGCATAGACACAGTAAGAAGAGCCAAAATTATTGCATTAAGATTTTAGGTGAAATTTATTTTCTGTTTGAAAACCTGATTTCCGACTTCATAGAGGAAAAGAAAACATCTTAAAGGCCAAACTAAGGTTTAGTTTAAGGTTAATAGGTTAACCTTAAACTATTAGTTAATAGATTTTTGTCCTTCATGGAGATGTCTGGTAGAGCTGAGGTTTGGTCTGCTTCCAGTACAAATTTCGGCTTTCTTTTATCTGTGTTTTTCTTGCCTTGACATGGATTCTAATTCAAGCTCCACAGCTGGCTCCTTGTGCAAGTTTTTTTTTCTTTTGGTGTACTCTAAAATACCACAGAACACACTCTCCCTATTCTCCCGAGCAGAGTTTAGATATGAACAAGTGTACAAACAAGGAGAGTTCCTGTTTTTTCTTTCAGTTCACTTCTGCAAATTACTCACTTATTGGGATTCACAGATGATTAAAAATGTATCATCCACTGCCCAGAATTTGTCACCAATCATGTGAATGGGGGCTGCTCATTCTCTAGAGTTGCGTTTCCTCCTCAGTTAAAGCGAGGACATTAGACTAAACCATCTTCAAGTGCTAACATTCGACGGTGTTCTGTTTCCAAGGGTACCATTCCTTAGTTATACTTTTATATGTTTAAAAAACCACTTAGAACTGAAGAGCGCATATAATTCAGAAAATTACTAAATATTTAGAAATACTCTTAGGGCAAGTAAAGGACAGCACATATTAAATGCACCGAGTTTTGAAGCCAAAGCTGGGAAGTCAGGATAAAATACACTAGATCAAAAAGGGTTTAAAAATACACAGGTGAGAGAGCTAAAATTAGGTCAGAAAGGAATCCGAAGTATGCTCAGAATCCCAAGTCGCTTTACAAGCACTCCTATGACGAGTGCTCAGCAAGTGTTAACTAATGGGATTTTCTCTGTATTTTACTGTTAGGTATTCTGAGGGACTGTTCTCTCCTCAGTTGACTACTGTACAAGGATGATGAGCATCTATTAATGTCTTCATTCACTCACTTAATGGTGATTTATTAAGCACCTCGTAAACGCAGGCTCTGGACTAGATACTGCGGATATGATGGTAAGCTAGAGAGCGTGCGTTCTCCATTGCTCAGCATGCAAGCTGGTTATCGTAACGTACTAAGAGAAGCAGTGGAGTAGAAGGCACTGGTTCTCCATTCAAGGATGAACACATCTGTGCTGGTTTTCAAATTCACATGGATATCCCTCTAGCTACTATGCTTCATATCCTTCAAGATTTTTTCTCATAAAAATAAATCCTAATGAAACTACACAACAATAAAAATGAAGAAAATATGAATATACCACAACATAGATGCTACACAAAAGAAGTCAAACACAAAAGACTGTGTATGTGATTCTACTCATATGACATTCTATAATAAGCAACATCACAGGGACTGGGATGACACTTGCGGTCTCAGAACGGGGAGCTGTGGATTCGCTGTGAAGTGGACAAGAGCTATTCAGTAGCTGAAGGCAATGGTGGTTACGTGATCACATATAGTCACCAAGATTCACCAGAACGTATTAAACTGCATAAAGAGGGAGATCCTAAGCAACTTAGTGAGAGCCCATCTCAAAATAAAAATTTAAAAGGGCTGGGTATGTGGCTCAGTGGTTAATTGCCCTAGGTAACCACCATCCCCAAATGTATAAAGAAATGATCCCATTTATTCCTACAGGTTTTCTAACTCTATTCCCAAAGTAAGCTATCTAACTGAAGAGCATTAGCTTTGCTCTACACACACACACACACACACACCATACTTAATCTGTTAATCTTCTAATTATAATTATCCTTAACTTCGTTAAAATTGAAATTACTATAAAAAATGTTACTGCATTTTCAGTGATATTACCACTGAAGGCAAACGTCCATTAAGTTCTTTAAAAGTTCACTACATAAGGATCTAAAAATATTTTTGGAATATTAGGAAGTTTCTAAACAAAATTGTGTTCATTCTTTCAATCCATCATCCCTTTTTTTTTATTTTGTTGTCAAGGAGCTCCCAGACAAATAAAATATTCTACTGCACCAGCTACATTAGCCAGAATTTTAATATCATTTTCCCCATCTTCTTAGGGAGGTATCATTGCATAAGAGTCTTTTAGAAAAATCTTATCCAGCACAGAATTGCACCAGTTTAGGATAGTGATTCATGGGCACTTGGACAACGACAGCTACAAAACTGACTTTTCTTGAATTATAACTCTTCAGGAAAGAACCAAGCAACTCCATCACACACTAATATCCCTGGGCAGTAAAGGAATCAGGGATTAGACAGAAGCAAATGGGAAGAGTTGAGGACAGACAGTCTTGGATGTGAAGAGCTTGGAAACAGTAAAACTTTGTGCAATCAAGGAGGAGGCTGGGGGAAGTGTGTTCTGTGCAGCCTCTGGGGCCTGAGGCTATGGTTGACAGACATCAGCCCTGGATGCTTTCTGCACCTATCAGCCCTGCCTCTGGAGCAACGCCTTGTTAGTGGGCTTCACCTGTTGATGGATTACACTAATGCATCATTAGAACGGCAGGTCGCACCAGGGATGTACTGCCAGGCAACGGAAAAGGAGCCATAGCTCATTGTGATATGCTCCCATGAAAGGCAGAACTCATCTACAAGCTGATTCAGCTTAATTACAGGATACAACAAGTGCTAATAGTAATGTCAAGATGTTCCCTGGCTGGCACCAAGTTTTTGGCACTGATCAAAATATAATTTACTGCTCTGCTTCATACACTTGGAAATCTTCACACAGGATGTACATACAACCTCAAGATGAGGAGCAAGACCCCCTGGATTCCACTTGGGTTTCAGACTGGCAAAGTAAACCCATTTCTATGGTGAGTTTGAATACTAATGTCAATCAAATCGCCCTAGAAGCTGCATCTGGCTCAAAAGAGGTGGGGTGGGGGAGACATGACTCCCCTTTAAGACTGGCAGAAATCATTTATTAGACAAATCGCACTTTCACAATGACAGATTGCTTTCATATGGATGACGCGCAAGAATAAACCCAAAGTCTTTGAGTTGTGCAGAATTTTGACTATTCTGGTATCACCCCTAAACACCAACAAGATGAGGAGGAAGATGAGTGTTACTTATGAAGTTTTTAATAATTATTATTTATTTTATTCAGAAATTTATTTCTTGATCAAACAAGCTTCTAATGAAATAATATATAAATTCTGAAAATTAGATTTACCCCCCAAAGCCCCCCCAATTACCCACCCTTATCCCTCACCCTTTCCCAATACATCTCTACAAATGTATTTAACAATAATTGTTGCCATTAGTTGTGTATGTATGTCAGACAAGGTACCAGACAAGACACTCTCATTTTCTAAAAAAGTATTTGGTAATAACTTACGAATCCTGTGTTAAGATATAAAGCTACTGCAGTGCATGGTAGTGACACATGCCTATAATCCCGAGGGCTGGGTAGGCCGAGGCAGGAGGATTGCAAGTTCAAAGCCAGCCTCAGCACCTTACTGAGACCCCATCTCACAATTAAAAAAAAAGGAGGAGGGGGGTGCTGGGGATGTGGCTCAGTGGTTAAGTGTCTCTGGGTTCAATCCATGGTTAAAAAAAAAAAAAAAAGCTGGTTTTCCCAGAATGGGGAAACTATGATAAAACTATGTTTTCCCTTTTACTGCAACTATTGGGAAACTTAGAAAATTTCATGTTCAGTGTTGGAGGTTTCTCCTAATTTCTCTTGGTTCTGTTATTGGATAGCTGTTGATGCACGTTTGTTTGTTTGGTTCTCCTACTTCTACATCTTGTATCATAATCGAGTCCATTAGTTTTAGAAGTGGAACACAAGTTATAGCTAAAAAAGAATGGATGTGCAAAGCAATTGAGTGTCTATTTAGGGGGAGGGCTTAAAAGCAAAACCAAAAGAACGATGCCTTACGTCACCCGCTGTTTTACAGTTTTGCAAGCGCTATTTGTTCATCCCACTTGACCCGCATCAGTGACCCCATTAGATAGCTGAGCCCATGAAGCACCCTCTCCATGTAACAAATGACTTTCCCCAGATCGCATGAGGAGTAAGCTCATGAACCTGGATCTCATAACCCTAATATCAGTTAGCTCTTTCCCTTACATAGTGCTTTCTTAAAACACAGAAACAAAAACCCAAACAACTCGGCCATCAGAGAAGACGATATTATAGCTTTCGAAGTCAAATGGATGGAGATGGACAGAATTATGCTTAGTGAAGTCTCCCAAGCTCAGAGACTTAAGGGCCGAATGGTTTCCCTCATCTGTTGATACTAGAATTTATGTTGAAGCAGTAGGACAGAC
>PVKS010041059.1:0-16263 GCA_004027875.1 Aplodontia rufa
AATGAAACGAGTGAGGGTTTGCAAAACATTTACATAGTGCCTAGACGGTAGTAAAAAAAGAATAGATATCTTGGGACATGCATTAATTCAGTGAAGGCCTGAGTCTCCACTCCTAGACTGACCCTGGACTCAGTGGCATGATAAGGACACAGGAAAGAGCATGGTGGCTTTAACTGCTGCCTTACCTTTAGGAGTTTCACTTAACTCTGCTTCCAATAGTCCAACTAGTACTCATAGTCCAGCAATCTCTTAGAGGTGGGGAGCACCCAGCCTAGCACATTCACTCAATGATTCTGTTATTTCCCTTGCAAATGAGAGTCTGTTATTTGCAAAGCTAGCATGGGCCAAACTTGGGCTACCACCTTGGTCTCCTGGACCTGGATACGTAGGCATTTCAAGCAGGTGGTACCAACATAGGGTTTGCTGTGCTGCTTCTCCTTCTGTGGGCATATTTCAGAGGGTACTGGGGATAGTGGGTCCTCTCCCATGTCCAGAGGTCCAGCAAGATGCTCCCTGTTGCCACTTGCTTTATCTGATTAATCTGCAGGAGGCTTTTGTTTCCCTCCAATATCCATTGATCTATCTTGACACGGCACTATGGTTTGAGTGTAATCTGCCAAAGTTCATGTGTTTGAACTTTTTAATTATTAAAGCCCTGTTGGAATGCAGGGCTTAGCAGGAGATGTTGGAGTCACGGGCAGGAGCCCTTATGAATACATTAATGCCCTCCTGGGGGAGCGAGCCCTCCAGGGGGAAGCCCTGCTCTCATAGTGATGCTGGTTTTGTGGATGTCAGGTTCGTGTCCTCTCAAAGTCCAAGAATGAAACCGAGGGACACCGAGGCAAGCGTAGTAGACAGACTTTATTTTGTAAAAAGTAAAGCATAGGGAAAAGAGCAGACTTTCCCCCCAGTGGGAGAAGGGGACAGAGCTGAACAGGCAGCTAGATTTGCCCTTTTTAGAGGAAGTTCACCCTTCAATTGGTCATCCTCTCCCTTCCCCCAAACCTAGGGGGTGAGAAATTCTGGTTGGGTCCAGGAATATTTGCATTTGAAACCACCCTGCCAGAGCCTTCTCATTAGCATTGGGGGATGTCAAATTGATCCCAAAGGAAAAACCCAGTTTTTGATTGACTAGAGCATTCTAACTACTCTGACTCCCTAACTATTTCTATCTCAACAACACTGGAGTAGTTACCACCAGAGTGGGCTTTTAGCAAGTTCACCCCTCCTGTTTTCCCATATCTCTTTCCACATAAATTGCCATACTATAAAACCTTTGCCTGATCTGCTGTTTGAACTTTGAACTTCCCAGCCACAAGAATCAAGAGCTAAATAAACCTCTTTTCTTTATAAGTTACCTCATCTCAGGTATTCTGTATTCCAACAGAAGATGGACTAAGGAAACCAAACCCATATTTCTGGGAGAATCACTCCTTCCCTATCCCAATTCATGCTCTTCAGCTGGGTAATTCTGGCTCTATGATTGGCATGTGATTTCGGATCAACTAATTAGAACATTGCATGGCTTTCAGAAGGTGCCAAGCAAATGCGACATTTGCCTAAATAAGTTCAGTGAGATCCGAAGTAAAACTTTTCGGGGGAATCTTGGGAAGAGGGAAAATTCCTTTCTGAAGGACATGCAGAAGGACCATTGTCTGGGGCTGCCAGGAGGTTTTACATGGAGAAGGCCTTACTTGGCATAAAGTTAGCACAGGGCAAAGCAGAATTGATAGAAAAGGGATGACCATGACTTGATTTGAGCCTTGGGTCCCACTGTGCCAAAGCTCTATTGCTGTACTTTAGTTTTATGAGCCAATACGTTGCCAGTGTGTGTTAGGGTTCTTTTTTATTTTAGGGTTCTGTTTCTTTTAACCAATACAGGACATTCCCTCTGCCTCTTCCTAGTGCCAGTAGGGCTGTGCCCAGCAACTCTGAGAGGAGCAGTTGCAGCAGATGACCTGCCCTCTCGTTCCCATGGTAGCAGTCGTCTCTGGAGCCCTAATCAGAAAGGATCGAAAGGCAAAAGATGGTCACATGCTCATGCAGCAATTCTCAGGATGTCCTGTGTGGGACTGACCCTAAGAAGGGATTCTAAAAAGAACCTTGCTTATATAATTTCAATCCTTAAAATAACTGCAGATGGAGTCTGAGAACTCCTCTGGGGCTCACGGCTGCCTAACCTGGGATGGAGAGGTCAGAGACACTCAGTGAATGAAAAATAGGCTAAGAACAAAATCATCTCTCATCCTCAGCAGAGGATAAGAGTGGGTTAGAGACTGCAATTATTTAACAACTTCTCACAGATACCTTTAGCAGCACAGGAGGAGAGCTGACCCTTTTTTTTTTTTTTTTTTTTGAGTCTGGAATCAACAGACTAATAAAAGTTATCCTTAAAAATAGCTTTCCCTTCTTAAAATACATTTCTCATTGAGCAACAACCAGAAGAATTTTTTTTTCCCCTCTGGGCTCTGACTCATGTTTCTACAGATTGAAATAGAGTAAGATAGAATCCTAGGTGTACTTGGTGGTCATTTGCTTGGATGCCATGCACAGGGCTCCTGTTCCTAGTGGAGAATCCAGCCCAGGTTTTGCAGCTCCACTTGGTGGGCTGGGGCTCATCCCTCCCCTTGGGTGGAGAAAGTGGGCGGGGCCATGGAAGCTCCAGGTCTGTGACCCAGGCTGGGCCAAGAGAGAAGCACATGGTGTTCATATCCTGTTTCTATCAATGGAAGCTGAGCATAAAAAGCAATGAGAGTATGAATTGGGTAAAGTAAAAAATCAGTGATTGGGGTGCCATAAAGCTAAAAAGCTTTTGCATGGCCAAGGAAATGATCAAGAGTCAAGGGGTTTCCTATGGAAATGGAGAGAATCATGGGCTATGATTCCTCTCACAGGGGCCTCATATCCAGAATCTACATAATCCTCAAAAACCTCAACTACAAAACCACAAACAACACAATCAATAAATGGGCCAAAGAGCTAAATAGAAAATTCTCAACAGAGGACATTGATCAAGCCAATGAACACATGAGAAAGTGCTCTAAATCACTAGTAATCAGAGCAATGCAAATGAAAACTACATTAAGATATCACCTTACGCCAGTCAGAATGACAAAAATGAAAAAAATAAACAATAATAGATGCTGGAGGGGCTGTGGAGAGATAGGCACACTAGCACACTGTTGGTGGAGCTGCAGACTGGTACAGCCCCTCTGGAAAGCAGTGTGGAGAATCCTCAAAATACTAGGGATGAGCCCACCATATGATCCTGCTATTCGACTCCTGGGTAATTTTCCAGGGGATTTAGAATCAGCACACTACAGTGACACAGTGAAATCAATGTTCATATCAGCTCAATTTACAATAGCTAAATTATGGAAACAAACCAGATGCCCCTGACTGGATGAATGGATCCAAAAACTGTGGTACATATACACCATAGAGTTCTACTCAGCAATTAGAAACAATGATATTGCAGCCTTTGAAGGTAAATGGATGGCTATGGAAGAAATTACGCTGAGTGAAATCAGCATAACCAAGAGAACCAAGGGTGGAATGTCTCCACTCATCTGTGGAGGCTGGAGCTAGACCCTGGCCATTGAGAAAGGAAGTCTAGTATCATGTTTTAAATCTGGATAAGATGTAATGTCATACAACCTAAGGCATTTGCAGAGATGTATTGGCAAGTGGGGGAGGGATAAGGTTGGGTAATTGGGGGGGCTTTTGGGGGTAAATTTAATTTTCAGAATTTATGTATATATTATTTCATTAGAAGCTTGTTTGATTGTTCAACAAAGAAATTTATGAATTAAAAAATTGCTCTCTCTCTCTCTCTCTCTCTCTGTCCTTCTGCTGTGTTTCTTTTAAAAAAAAAAAACAAACAATATTTTTAAAGATCTTGGGATGTAGCTCCGTTGTAAAGTGCCCTTGGGCTCAACCCCCAGCACTACAATAGATATATGATTGATAGATACAGACACACATATGTATATGTACATATGAGAATTAAGCAGCTATAATATTGTATTTTCCTTCCCACTTCAAATGTAGGGTTTTGTTTCCTTCAAGATTTGGGGAGAGAATTACCCAGACGCTCCACATTCCTTTGTAAATCCACTTTTATGAAGTGTGTGGTTAATGGGAGTTTTGGCTGCTCCTGCTGCCTCCAGATGGTAGTGTGTTGTGAAAATTATTTTCTTAGGGACCATGATCTGCATTTTTGGTAATGGGGACAGTGCTTATTTTGCAGCTATGACTTTTAAGCTCCAAGGCTCTATAATGTCTCTCAAGAGGGACGGAGTAAAAATGAAGAACTCATTTCAGGAGATTTTAGTTAAACAATTTTATTTAGTTTTTCATGTGGCCTTCATTGCTCTGAAACTTTGCTGAGTATGTGGTGCTGGGATTCAAACCCAAGTCCTTGGGCATGCCAGGCAAGCACCATAACTGCTGAGCCACCACTCCAGCCCATTTCAGGAGTTTTTAACTGGAATGTGGAAAGGATGAGAGATGGGAAGAAGAGATTATCAATGGGATATTGAGTCTGATTGAGGATGATTAACAGATGCAAATTGAATCAAAGGGGTTTTGGGGTGCAAAAAAGAGAACAATTATCCATGATGGTTTTTGAATGGTGTCTTGTGGGAGCAAACGTGGTAGAGATAATAGTAAAACTTACAAGATTAAATAAATTCACTCAAAAGCCCTCTCCAAAGAGAAGGATTGGAAAATAAAAACAATGGGGTCCTAGCTGTGCCCTCCTTGGTGGCAGCCATATCCATGCAGAGTATGGAGTTCTGATGAGCTCTCTAACAGCTACGTCTCCTGAGCCTGACTACTGTGCCCTTGAAAGGATATCAGGACTGTAGCAAAGGAAACAGGCAAAATAACTTGACTGAGACCTGTGCAGAGAACACGCAGTGGGACCAGGATCTGAATCTGGGTTCCTTAGGCAAAGGATTTGAACCAAAAATCTTCTAATAATGAGGTTCATAATGACCAAAATCAAACTGCAAACTAGATGTGATCTTTTGTTGTTGATTTTTATTGGTGCATTATATAGTGATCTCATTACATAGTGGTGGGATTTTTTGTGACATATTTATACATGCACACAATATGACAATATAATTTGACCAATATCACCCCTCCAGAACTTAACCCCTCCTTCACCTCTTTCCTATCCCAGTCCCTTTTTATAAAATTTCCAGTTTTTATTGATTACAGGGGAATTATTTAGTATCTTAGAAGTGCAAAATATACTTTTTAATCTCCCTGTTTTTCTTCACATCTTTCCTCCCCTTCTCTTTCCTCTATTTTGCTAGATTTCCTTTAGCTCATCTATCAATTTGTAGTTGAAAGGTTCTTTATGGACTCTGGTCCTTCTCTCCTCCTTTCCTTTATTTTACGCTGGCTTCCACGTACTAGAGAAAGCATTCAACCTTTGAGTTTCTGAGTTTGGCTATTTTCACTTAGCATGATTTTCTCCCTTTCCATCCTTTTACCAGCAAATGCCATAATTTCATTTTTTTAATAGCTAAGTAGAACTCCATTGTACATATATACCACCATTGGTCAATCCATGCATCTAATGATGGGCATCTGGGTTGATTCCGTAATTTAGTTCTTGTGAATTGTGCTGCTATAAACATTGATGTGGCTGAGTATGCTCAGCTATAGTATGCCAATTTTAGATCTTTTTGGGAAATACCCAGGAGTGAGATAGCTGGATCATATGGTGGTTCCATCCCTAGATGAAATCTTAGCACTTTATTTGCCCTACAGAATATTAAAGTGTCTAAGACAATAGGCTGAAATCAAGATTCTGGGGCACATGCTGGGGGAAAAATGTGAGAAAATAGTTAAAGCTCTGAATTAGTCAGGGTTCTCAAAAGGAACAGACTCAATTGGATAACATATCTATGAGGGAGAAAGAAACAGAGAGACTTTAAAAGAAGTCTATTCACATGACTGAGATCTCAAGATCTGAAGTCAGCAATCTGGAACCCTCATGAAGCCAAGGGTGTAAGTGTCAGTCCAAGGGCAGGGGGAAGCCCGGGCTCAGTGTGAGCAGTCAGGCACCAGCCTTTGCTGTATGCAGCTTGGTGGGTTCAAGGCTACCCACAGGAGGGAGGTTAATTCGCTTTACTCAGTTTATCAATTCAAATGCTAATCTCATCCAAACACCCTCATAGACATCCAAAGGAAAAAAATGTTTAACCAAATGTCAGGGCTCCCCAGGTCCCAGTGAAGTTTACCCCTTAAGTTCACCTTCACAACCACTGGTATCTGCCTAGTTAAGCAGCACCCATTAACCAGCAAGCTAATAAAAAAAATGACTTTTTATCAACATCATCGGCAATATCAGGCATTATTATCTTTACCGTGATTTTCCAAATAGGGAAAATATTAAAGGTTACTAAGAAATTGCGGCATACACATACTATGGAGTTCTAATCAGCTATTAAAACAAAAATTATGGCCTTTTCTGGTAAATGGATGGAAATGGAGAATATCATCCTAAGTGAAATTAGCCAAACTCAGAAACTCAAAGATCAAATGTTTTCTCTCATATGTGGAAGCCAGAGTAAAATAAAGGAAAGGAGGAGAGAAGGCTAAGATTACCTAAAGAACCATTCAAATAGAAATTAACAGATTAGCTAAAGAAAGTCTAGTAGAGTAAAGAGAAGGAGAGAGGGAGGGAAGGATGGGAGGGAAAATGGGGGGTCAAAAATATATTTTGCACCTCTAAGATACTAACTAGTTCCTTAGCAATCAATAAAAATGGGAAAAGAAAAAAAATCAAAAGGGAGGTCAATAGAAGGAAGGGACCGCAGGATAGGTGGAGGTAAGGGAAAGAGGGAAGTGTTGGAAAGGAAAATTTGCCAAATGATATTGGTATATGGTGTGCATATATGAATATGTAACAACAAATCCCATCATTATTTGCAACCATAATACACCAATAAAAATGTGAAAAAAGCAATGTACTAGTGTTATTGAGCTGTGGCCTTCTAGGGAAACTGAGGTAATGCAAAGACCCCCTCCAACCCGAGTCTTGCAATCAAGTCAGAAAGGTTACAGACACTTCTGTCAGAGTAACAGGAATGAGTTTATTAAAGGGATAGGAAAGGGCTTGAAAGGGTTTACTCTCAAGGGAGAGAGTGGGTCTTCTCAGAGGGGAGAGGAACAATGTGCTTCTCCTGCACCTCACTTTTGTTGGGGATTCCAGATAAGTTTCCCGAGAGTCTCACCCAGGTTCACATTTTGACTTTTGATATGAGACACAAGTCCTCACTGTCCTGGCAGCTCTAGGTCAACTTGACCCCTGTGGACTGGTTCTAATTGGATTCTTAACCATGCATTTGTATTGATTTTCTGGTTAGGTGGAACTACCTTTATCTCCTTGAGTTTTAGGATCTGGTCACAAAGAACTCTCCCCTGAGTATGAATTGGGTTCCTCCCATCAACATCATTCTGGACTCTTATTTCCTCTGCAGACTGCAGGTAGCTTGCTGAGGAATGTGAGGTGCCCTGCTTACCTGGGCTAGGCTGGCTCCCCTGCAGGTAATCACTTTTTGGAAGAGAAAGCGTGTGGGGTCAGCACAGTGGGCCCATTTTATAGAATTATTCTCTTAACCTGTTTTCCACCATTCACATTATACATTAATGCTAATTAGTACATTGGTAACATTAGTACTAATACTGAAAGTATTGTATTAATCTAAAAAAAAAAAAACAGAAGGATAAAACATACTGTGAGTAGATATATCCTGTAATGGGAGAAGAGATATCTCTAGAGAGAAGTCCAGGGAGGTCCCTGGGTACCTCAAGTCAAGACCAGTGGGGTCCTTGGCATGTATGATGGAAGAGGATTCCAGCATGAGCCAGAGGAAGGTAGAACAGGTTCAAGGGAGAATGCAGGCTGTCTTGAGAGAGAAGCAGCTACCATTGGGATGGGGGTCCAATATTTATAAAAGGGCTGCCTCAGGGACCAGACTGGAGGTGGATCCAGGTTGGAGTTGCACAACCAGTTCTCCTGCGCCTGCGTATCTCCCGAAGTCTCAGGCCAACGACACAGGCCAGGGGTGCTGGTCAAAGGCAAAGTGTTGAAGTTTTAAAACTGTGCCTTTCGCAACTTATTGCTTGAGGGTGTTTCTCCCAAGATTCACTCTTTCTCATTTATCCTACCTAAATCCCTATCTCAAGCTGAGGTGGGAATGTTGAGACTTGAACTCAGACATTTCTGAGGCAGCCTTTCCCCATACCATTCTGTTCTGAGCCTTGGTTGACCTGGGTCTCCCGGCCCAGAAACCCCTTCTGATCCCCTTGTCCTTGAGGACACTGTCATAGAGACGTATTTCCACAGGGACAGAGATTCCCCCGGATGCTCTTCTTTGGTAATTTCCATGTTTCACACCTCTTGGACTGTCACCTCTTGTCCTCTTGCTTCTCTACATCTTTAGAGTACTTTACATTTCAGTCCCAGGAATTCCTTCTACGGATCCCACAACACCGAAGGCATAGCTGGCTATCAGTCTAAAGTCAAGATGGGAACCTAGGTGGGACTGTCTGTAAACTTATCTGGAATCCCCGATGGAAGTGGGGTACAGGGGAGGCATATTGGACATTCCACAGGGTATTCTCTTTTTTTCCTTTTATTGCCTGTGTTCCCAATAAGACTATGAGTTTGAAAGCAGAAAACTTGGTCCATTTCACATAGTATTTCCAAGTTGTATCACAGAAGGTAATACATAATAGGGGCTCAATGCGTTAATTAAATCAATGAAAAAATAATTGAACTTCAAAGGTTAACAAGTGACCATACACTTATCTTAAGTGGTCAGGATTATCAGTGCCCCTATTCCCAAAATCTAAATTAAATGATAAGTGAAGCTACTTTCAATGCTTAAAAACACATCCATATTTCAATTAGCAGAATCAAAATGCTTGTGAGGTCCGGGAATGCACTTTCAGGGTGCATATACCGAACTCTTGGCTCACCGAATGGTTTCTCATATAATTCTTGTTACTTAGCATGCTCAGGCTTTAAAATTGGCTCATGTTGAAAGGAATCTCTGGGGTAGGAGAAAATCCTGATTCCCTGATAAGTTCCAACAGGGACAGAAGGATTGCAGCTTCGTTTCCTGCCAATTTTTAAATTATGAATATTTTGCTATGATTATAAGTAAGCAAGACAAGCCTACCAGGAATCAAATAATCCCAGAACATGAAAACATAGATTATTGTTTTCCTTTCCTCTTCCTCTCGAGTTGATTTATTTTGCCATTGCAAAAGAAAATAAGATCAGGTGGAAGGAAAAAATGACATAAGAAATGTAAATCTACAAAACCATTGCGATAGGAACTTTTATCTACAAAATCTATAAAAACACAGTAATGGGAACTCTCTTTTACTCAATCAAATCATTCAAATGTAATAGCTGTCCTCTGGTTTCCCTGGAATCAGGGACAAATTGTTTGATTAATTTAAGTCCAGTATGTTTAAAGAGGCTTCCTGCTTGATAAACCTCTCCCCCATCAAATCCCTCTCCAGGCTGGATAAATCCTTTAGGAAGCACCTCTTCAAGATATTCAATTTCATAGTAAAATATAGGCAGTTTAGAAGAATTCCGAATTCAGAACAATAATAGAGGTGAGAGCAGACTTCCTTTTAAAGTTTCTGGAGTGAAATACAAGAGCTTAGATTTTAGGGCATATTTCTGTAGTAATCTGAAGCAAGGTTTTTTGTTATGTTAATGAAACGAGCTCTACTATTTGAAGACTCACTATATTTCCTTTCATATGAAAGCACTTTCAGAATCCAGACAGATTAGGTTAGAGCAGGACTACCTTTCCCATCACCACTTTATAAGCAAATCTTCCAACATCAGCATATGTTAGTTAGTTGAATTAATGAGAGCGATAAACAAAGAGACCGAGATTAGCAATGAACATACTCAATGGAAAACTTTATCTTACTCCAAAATTGTCTCCTTTTTTGTCATTTGAGTGTCATTGCTAAATATAAGATGAGAATGCTTTCTTGTATACTTCTTTTTATGTTTCAGTCTCGTTCAGACTTTCTGACTCACCCCTATTCATGATCAAACACACATTTCACAAAAGGTTTAATCGCATCCAGACTTTAATAAATATTCCACTTGGGATATGCAAATAAAACTATAGGAAGGTGGGGGAATCTTTTTGTTATGCAAATACAAGCTGGTAAAGCTCTTTATGAAAGCCATTTAGCTGAGCCCTCAAGAAAAGCAATGTTTGAATGGCCTTTTCTTTCTTTTTTTCTTCCAAGAATGTCAACCTCATTACATACAAGTCTGGTTATAACATCTTATTTTTGTGGTCAGTTGGTAAATAGGTTCTTCCTGAGATGAATTATGATAAAATATATGATGATAACTTCACATATTTTATAGGTTTTCTCCAATATAACTTTTTATGCAGAGATGGAAAATCTAATTTTTGATAATCATTTCTGCAGAGACTTCTCCAACAGGATCTTTGCAGAAGGCAAATGCTGGATAAAGCTCTTCTTGCGGTTCTTCTACTCAGTGGGACACAAATTTATGCATAATATTGATAATAGCCTCCAAATTTCCTGGACATATCGCAGACATTGTGCTGAGCATTTGAGATGCATTAACCTCAAAAACCCTCTGCATTTTATCATTCATTTTAAGACTGAAGAACTGAGGATCAAAAAATCTACTATCTTTTCTAAGATCATATAGCTGGTAAGGCCAAAATGTGAATTCCAGTCTGTCTAATTCCAAAGGCAAAGCTTGTGCCCTTTCTGAAATATTGTGTTTTTTGTTTTGGGGTTTTTTTTTTTTTTTTTTTTTTTTACATCTTTGCTCAAGGTCCTTTTTTTTCTCCCTAGGATCAACAAGATGAACAAAATAGGAGTTTCCTGAACAAGCACACTCAGTGCTTGTTCATTGCTGTGACCCAAGAACTCAACTAAAGAATTCCAGGAGGAACAGTTTATTTAGGGGCTCAAAGTTTTAGAGGCCACAGAAGGCCAGCTCCGTTCCTTGGGGCTCAAGGTGAGGCTGAACATCATGGCGGAGGGATGCAGCTCCAGGCAAGTCTCCATGAAGCAGAGAGAGTTCCACTCACCAGGTATAAAAAATACACCCCAAAGGCAGCCCCCAAGGACCCACCTCCTCCAGGCACACCCTACCAGCCTAGAAGGGATTCACGCACTGGCTCTCTCCAGGCTTTTGAAACCCAGTAGCTTCACCTCTCACCCTTTTGCATTATCTCAACATTTTGAGCTTTGGGGAAACACCTTTCATTCAAACCATAACACCCATCGAGTTGTCTATAACAATTAAAAACCAATATATATGTAGGGGCTGGAGTGTTGGCTCAGCAGTTGAAGTACTTGCCTGGCACGCACCAGGACCTGAGTTCGAACCCAATACTATGTACACAATGAGGTGTCAGAGCAGCAAAAGCCACATGAAAAATTAAATAAAATTGATTCTATCTTTCTCACTGTCCATCTCCCTTTAAAACAACAACAACAAAATCCCAATATATAAAGTAAGTGTAATTATGGGGACAGACAAACCAGATATCTGACTATGGGATGGTGTCAATAACTGTGGAATAAAAGTATGGCGATGGGGGTGCTGCAGCAATGGCCATGGCTGCAGCAAGTTACAGTGCTTGCCTGGCATGCACAACGATGTGGGTTTGAACCCAAGCACCACATATACAACTAAGAGTCAGAGCAACAAAGACCATATAAAGAGCTAAATAAAGTCTTTTTCCCTCTCTCCCTCACTGTTCCTCTCTAAAAAAAATAAAAATTATAGTGATGAGGATATGGGAGTGCTTGTAACAGGTTACCATTTCTCTTCTTATTTGGAAGTAGTTACTCCTTTGGGAAATCAATTTTAAAATCACATATTTTATGTCAAGAGTTTGAGCACAATTTGAACCTTCTTCACTTCACATTACCCAACTTGTAAAATGTCAGTAAGAAACTAAGACAGTTGCCCAAAATACCATGAATACAGAATTGAAGCCCAGGATGGATTCTTCTAGGATGAGGTCATTCCCACTGCCTGTGAAGTCACCAGGGGCTGTGAATATGTAGGCAAGGTAAGTGATCACTCTGTTTTGTGTGATGACTCAACCGATCGCCTGCGGGCATCATCACACAGGTAATGGCTTTCTTTCTCCACACACTTTTTTCTGAAAAAAGCAAATGGGTTTATGGCCACTATTTGGTAAATGTGCTGCTTAAATGCCTGGCAATGACTCACAGGACTCTCATTTTGGGGGGCAGTATAAATAACCATGCAAGGAA
Organism: Aplodontia rufa; assembly: GCA_004027875.1. Lineage (NCBI taxonomy): Eukaryota > Metazoa > Chordata > Mammalia > Rodentia > Aplodontiidae > Aplodontia > Aplodontia rufa. The sequence goes on from PVKS010041059.1 coordinate 12,340, forward strand.
AGACAAGGCCTTTTGATTTAGGTCTGATTTTTGCAGACTCTCCATTGTGAGTTGACTTTGATCACAGAATATTCTCTACCCTTTATTTCTTTTCCTGTGTTGGTTGAAATGGAGGTTGGTTTTCACCAGTCCAAGGAGAATCTGCATGTCACAGGAAAGCAGGGAACTAAAAATCCAAACCTCAGTTCTTGTGTTCCAACGAACGAAGATTTAAAGTCAGACACAAAAAGTCATGCAAGAGAATTTTATTATGAGTGAAAGTAAAGAAGCAGAGGAAGATTCAAGCAGAGAGGACTTTCAAGAAGAGAATGGGCCATCTCTGAGCAGAGAACGACAAAGGAGACAATGCTGTCTCCAAATTTATTGCTATTTTGTGATTGATTTGAAAATTGGGGTCCTCCTTCATCAGCCTTCACCAATCAGGTGTTCAACTCCTCCTTCACGTTGGGTGGTGGAGTTCTTGACCTTAGTTGGTCCTCTCCAGAACTGTCATGGTGGCCATCCTATTTAGGGGGCTTCATCTACAAGTCAATCCTATGTTAATGTGGGCCTTGGGGTTAATAGCCATCAAAAGTTACCTCAGTGCGCCTGCACTATTAAGGAACACCCCCTTCTGAGCTAGTAAGAGACACCTGGTGCCATAGTTTTTAGGTTCATCTCAACTTTTATGGGGCCTGTGAAGAGATAGTCCCATAGATCCTTTGTTCTTAAGGCATTCTCCCTCCCCTCTTGTCTTTGTTTACCCTTAACACTTGTGTACTAATGTTTTCCACAGCTTATCTGCCTTGGCAGAAGCTTACAGCAAACTTCAAGACTAAACCTGTGGCCTTGTCAAGCATTTCACTGCTCATTGCTGGCTACTACCTAACTTGCATACTAGTATTCTTATGGCGTGAAGTAAGACTCTGCAAGAAAAATGTGGAAAAATCTCTATGGCAATTGATGCACCTATTCAAATATGCTTCCGTTCGACTCTTCCAGTCTGGCTATCCCTTATTTCAGTCTCCTTGTTCTGCTGCTACCTTCCAAAAATGAAAAAGTAGGCTAGCACATCAGTGAGGGTGAAGAAGGACCAGGTATTAAATCTAGGCTGCAAGAACACAGCACACACTCCAAAACCAGGAGCCACCACCTTGATCCTTGTAGCTTACTGCAGGTTGCAAGTCCTATGTGGCCTTTCTCTTAAGGGCCTAAAGCTTCCTTTTCCACCTTAATAAACTGTGCTCTTCCCCTTTCAAAAAAAAATGAGTCTCAGTCTTGTTATTTGGAATGAAACATGATAGTCAACAGCATTTCATCTCCGCTGGCATTAATCAGAAGCTAGCTACAGGATAGACTTCGTTCTAAGCACTTGTGTTAGCTTATTTTTTCATTCAACGACATTGCCAAAACTAGCACCAGCATTTCAGACAACTACCACAGATGGAGAGAAGTCCCCTCTCAAAGGACAGGTACAAGAGACCTCTGGTGTTCTTGGTTGCAGAACAGCAAATCCAAGAAGCTGAGCCACTCAGTGATAAATGGTAGCTTGTGTTGTGATTTTGAAGAAGAAAGGTGATGGGGTTCATGACACATTATTCCAGAATTTGGCAACATAGTATGTGCAGAAATGGCAGAGGTAGCAAGGTTAATTTCACCTTTCCCCACCCTTCTCTAAAGCAGTCCATGAAACCTAGAAGGACTTCTCTGAACTTCCTCTAAAGCAAGTCGTAAGACCTTCATGTGGGAGGTTTCCACTGTATACCTGGAGGAAAGACTGTCCTTGTCTCTCAGGACATGGGGACCCAAAAAAACAATCTGGACCAAGAAACTATGCTAAGTTTCCCCCAGTTTACTACTCTTAGATCAGAAACCTCTTTGCCTAGTTAAACTTTTGTATGCCTACCCTTCTTCAAACCTAGGCATGAACATTTATGACTTCCCATGCTTCTTTGGATCTTCATTTCTGAAGGCTTAGTGTCATGTAAATTTTATATTAAACAAACTTGTATAATTTTCTCTTGTTATTCTGACTTTCATTATAGAGGAGAACCGAGAACCGGCTGGTAAAAGAAAAATGAGTGTCTCCCTTCAAAGGCAGGCTCCTGATTTTCTGTCAACCCATTTTTCCACCCTCTTCTATCACCTCCTCAAGAAGAAGGAAAAGTAATCATACCTATAAGGTGAATTCTCCCATCGAGACATGTTGACTATTGGGTAGGTCTTTAAGTATTAAAAACTTTGCTGATCATACATATCTGTCTTCTATTTTTGTGTGTTTAGATATAAGGTGTCCCCCAAAGCTCATGGGTGAGACAATGCAAGAAAGTTCAGAGGTGATATGATCAGGCTATGAGAACCTTAATCTGATCAGTGATTTGATCTGCTTGAATGGATTAGTGGTAGCTATAGGCAGGTAGGGCATGGCTGAAGGAGAAAAGTCACTGGAGGTGTGCCTTTGAGTATGTATTTTGTCCTGAGGGGTAGAGATTGCATGTACTCACTCTCTCTCTGTCTCTCTGCCTCTTGGTGCCACATCCATATCCTGAGCTGATTTTCTCTACCACACTCTTCTGCCGTGATGTCCTTACCTTGGTCCCAGAGCAATGGAGCTGTCCATCTATGGACTGACACCTCTGGAACCATGAGCCCTAAATAAACTTTTCTTCTAAAATTGTTCTTGGAAGTCTTTTGGTCACAGAGGTGAAAAAGCTGACTAAAACATATTTTCTTTCATGTGAATGGGCTGAGTAGATTCATGATCTGCAATCTTGGGGCAGACCATTTTATTCCTTTTTTCAGTTTTGCTTAATTACACAATTTCAGTTTTCTATACCTTGCAACTGACCAGAGCGCAGTATCATATCACAACATGAATTTTGGCTGACAGAATTGGAGATTATGCTTAGATATAAAGTCTAAAATACATGGTTCACTCTGGCATTATCCAAGTTCTGGGTTGGGGGAACACTGAATCCTGTTCCAGCTATCATGATAAAGGCATTGTGATTTTTATATGCATGGGATGAAGGACAATGGAAATCTTGGATTTGTACATTCATAATAACCTGGTTGAAATATATGAATTCCATGATACAGCAACTCCAAATTCTTACAGAAGTCTTGCTTCTCATGGTAAATCTTGAGGGAAGAGCAAAAGGCAGGATGTTGGCATATCCTTAAATGTTCTTTTGGAAAGTTATTGTTGATGAAAGAAAAAACAAGAGGAGAGTAAGGGATTGCTCACCGATAATTGGCTGGAATAGTGGATTCTATTATGGAAGAAGAGTCCACATCACCCTAAGGAGAAGAATTTAATCTTTGGACTTTCCTGCTCCTTGATTGGTTGGGAATGTAGGTAGCTAGATTTAGTTCATAACATTTCCCCCAATATATTTATCGCTGTTTACCCATAACCCAGATGATGATATCTATTCCATGATCAGCCCTCATCATTAATTTATTGATCTCCTTCATTCATTAAGCCTCTTTCAATTTCCTTTTCCTACCCAATTTCTTTCTCCAAAACCTTAAGTAAGATCTGTATATTTCAGAACAGCCTAAATTAAGAAATCCTCATTTTTCAGTAACATGAAATTGAAATTTATTAATATAAAAACACTCTCATTTTAGTCATTCATATTCACAACCTGTAGAAAGGTCTCCAGCCTAAACCTGGTGGACCTTAGAGGTTGTAGTTTGTAAAGCAATTAAATAGAACCCAAACAGCTCAGTGAGTCCTTTAAAGAAGTCAAAGATGTAATGTTACCAGTATTTATCAAGGTAAACCAATTGGAGAACTGGACTAATTGGGTAAATGATCTTATTATATGGAAACAGCTATTTAGGTATTTTACCCCTGCTCTCTGCTGTCTTCTAGAGCCAATACAAAATGACAAAATCCTCCATCTTGTCCATGTAAATACTGCATAAACTGCATTTCAA
>PVKS010041060.1:0-16261 GCA_004027875.1 Aplodontia rufa
TTTTTTTTTAAAGAGAGAAAGAGAGAGAGACAGAGAAACAGAAGCAATTTTTATTGAGTTTTTCACAAGGCTTTTGTTGGCTCTGACACTTAAGTTGTGTACAAGGGTGCTGGGATTTGAACCTGTGTACTTGCGCATGCCAGGCAAGTGCCATAACTGCCGAGCCACCGCTCCAGCCCTGTTCTTTACTTTTAAGAGTGCAGTTCTTAAGAGAGCACGAGCCTGCGTTTTCTCATTTGCAAAATGCCATTAATATAATGTTAATTTTTTAAAAAAATAATGTAGTTCAGTGTTTTGACAAATGTGTGCATCTATGTAGCTAACACCCCAGTCAAGGATAGGGCATTTCCATCACCGTAGAAACTTCCAGTGTGTATATTGTGTTGTGTTCAATTTCTCTGTCCCCATCCTGGCTCTACTTACTGTCACTATAGATTAGTTTGACTGTTCAGTAATTTTATGTAAATAGAATCACATGATATGTATATTTAGTGTATAATTTATTTTGCTTAACAAGGTGATTTTGAGATTTGTGTATGTTTGTTGAATTAGTAATTTGTTCCTCTTTCTTGTGTTGGAAATCCAACCTAGAGCCTCGCACATGCAAGGCACAATCATTCTACTAGTAATCTATACCACCAATCCTCCTTTTTATTTCTGAATAAGAATCCATTGCATGAATATACCATAATTTCTCTCTTCTCTGTTGATGGACATTTTGGGTTATTTTCAACATTATTGGATTGTTTGTGCTTTTGGTATTAAGTTTGAGGATTTTATGAATAAAATTCCTATAAATTCATGTATACATCATTTCAGTGGTCTTTTCTTTGTGATTGGAATTGTGGGAATATGGTTAAAAATCTGTTTAATTTCATATGAAACTGCCAAACTATTTTTCAAAGTGAACTATGCCATTGCATGTTACCACCAACAGCATATAAGAATTCCATTTCTTCTGCATTTGATTTTTCTATTTAAATTATTTTTCTGTGATGACTAAGTACTTGAGTACTTACAGGCTTATCTGTGGGTCTTCTTCATGAAGTGTCCAAATCCTTGGCCCATTTTTTTTTATTAGATTGGACATATTTTTCTTTTTCTCCCCTCCCTTTTTTCTTCCCTCCCTCTTCCTCCCTGCACTCTGCTCTCAAATGCTGTTGAGATTTAGATTGTATAAGAAACACTGATTTTTCCTAAGAATTTAGAAATCATTATCTTTTAGTATCCTGGGTTTCTTTTTATTTATTTATTTTTTTAAGGAGTAGAGTTGTTATATAATCATAAATGCATATAAAGTAACAATGTAGTATACATTTGATCCTAAACCATAGTTATCCCCACATTGCCCACACCCCAGTCTCTTAATTTTCTATATTACACCCCTATAGCAAATATATATGTATATATGTGTACGTGTATATATGTATGCATGTGTAAGATTGTGAATTTTCCAGAATTAAATGATCGTAAAAATATTATTGACTTCTTGGGGGTGGGTAAAAATTATGCTACATTGTTAATTGTGTCCCTAGATCCCTCCCTGTATTCCCTCACTCTCCCATCCTCCACCTCTACCCTTCCTCCCCCCCCCACCTATATGTCTATGGTTCCCCAAGATTGTGTGTTACTATGCCTATTGGTGGGTCCGGTACACGAGTTTGACCACCTTTCTCCCAAGCCTAGGTTAGCTCTAGCATCCACAAATGAGAGAAAACATTGACCCTTGACTCTCTGGGTTTGCTAATTTCACTCAGCATGATTTACATTGCCATCCATTTACCCTCAAAGGCCACAATATCATTGTTTATAATTGCTGAGTAAAATTCCATTGTGTATATATATATACCGCAGTGAGGGGCATCTGAGTTTGTTACATAATTTAGCTATTGTAAATTGAGCTGCTGTGAACATGGATTTTTAGGTGTTGCTGTAATGTGCTGATTCTAACTCCTCTAGGAAAATACCCAGTAGAGGGGTGGCTAGATCAGTATAATAGATCCATCCTTAATTTTTTTGAGGAGTCTTTATACTGCTTTCCAAAATGGCTGTACTAGTCTGAAGTTCCACCAACAGTGTGCTAGTGTTCCTATCTCCCCACAACCCCTCTAGAACTATTGTTTATATTCGTCATCTTTGCCAATCTGACTGGAGTGAGGTGAAATTTTAACTGTAGTTTTGATTTGCATTTCTTTGATTACTAGTGAATTAGTACAGTTTCTCATGTATTCATTGGTATGCTCAATTTCCTCTGTTGAGAAGTTTCCATTTAGCTTTTTGGCCCATTTATTGGTTGGATTGTTTGTGCCTTTGGTTTTAAGTTTTTTGAGTTCTTTGTAAATTTTGGATATTAGACCCCTGTTGGAGGAATCACAGGCCATGATTATCTCCCATTCTGTAGGATGTCTCTTTGACAGTTTTGACCAATTCATTGGCTGAGCAAAAGCTTTCTAATTTAATGGCATCCCACTCGTTAATTCTTTTTCTTTTTTTTTTTTTTAAAGAGAGGGACAGTGAGAGAGAGAGAGTGAGTCAATTTTATTTAGTTTTTCAAGTGGCCTTTGTTGCTCGAGACTTCATTGTGTATGTGGTGCTGGTGTTTGAACTCGTGTACTTGTGCATGCCAGGCAAGCGTAACCACCGAGCCACCACTCCAGCTCCCTACTGATTAATTCTTGATTTTAATTCTTTTGCTTTGGGAGTCTTGTTGAGGAAATCGTTGTTAACTCCCATATGCTGAAGTGTTGGTCCTAATTTTTTCTAGCAGTTGTATGGTAGCTGGTTTAATTCCTAATTCCTTTGATCCATTTAAATTTTATTTTTGTGCAAGGTGAGAGATAAGGATCTAATTTCAACTTTCTGCAAGTGTCTTTCCAGTTTGTCCAACACCATTTGTTCAATAGGCTCTCTTTCCTCCATGTTGTATTTTGACCCCCCTTTGTCAAAAATCAGATGTTTAAAGATTTGTGGGTTTATAGCCAAGTAGCAGGCTACAAGATCATTTTATTTTGTCTTAGGATCTTAACACTAGGATTTTGAGATTTCCCTATAATATGATGTAATGTAGATAAAGGCAGGCCTTTTAGCACCAGCAGGGCCCTTTTGATTTCAGTGGAGATTCCATTCTGTCTCAGACCTTTCTTTAGTACTTTTCTCCTATTTTCTTTCTGCAATACTTGTTTGTAGGGAACTTCTGGATTGATTTGTCTCTCTCAGTTATTTATGTCTATGGGGGATTTCCTCCCCCTCTATACATTTAACTCTTGACCTTATTTTCTAAAACTCCTTCCTCACTTTAATTACTCATTACTTTATAGCATTTTGTTCTATTTGGAAATCATTATTTAAGATCTCACTTCATATTAACTTTTTTTGTTTGTTTTTTGGGGTTTTGTTTTTTTGTTTGTTTTTGGTACCCAGAGGGACTCAAACCACTGAGCCTCATCCTTAGCCCTTTTTTGTTTTTTATTTTGAGACAGGGTCTGGCTGAGTTGTTTTAAACTTGGGATCCTTCTGCCTTAGCCTCCAGAGTCATTAGGATTATAGGCGTGTGCCACGGTACCTGGCCATGTTTACGAGTTCTAAAATTATTTTTTTTCCTGAATGTTTCTCTCAACTCTTGGAATTGAAAGCTTTCCTCAAACATTTTATGATCCTTAGTCACTTTTTCATATTTATGGAGGGGGCATCACAGATCTGATTGAAGGGCCTGAGCAGGCTGCTTGTTGAGGGTGAATAGGTAGGGAACTGACTGGTGCCAGTTCCCACTGTGTGCCAGAAATTGAAAAAATTTTACCCTGGGGTACCATTATCCACACAAAGCCTTTGTTTTTTTCCAGTTTTGTTTGTTTTCTTTAGAGAACAGATAACCTTTTTTCCCTACCGTATGATAAATACCAGCCTCTGTTGGGCAATATAGGGTATCAGCTTTAATCTCTCTCTTACAGTCCCATGGCATCATACCTGCACTTGGGGTTTTATCAGGCAACATAAGTTAGCTGTCTCCCTCTTCCACTTCAGTTTACACTTCTTCATTTTCCTTTCTTTTTTGGAAATTGGGTCTTGCTATCTTGCCCAGGCTGCTGACCTCAAACTTACGATCATCCTGTCTTTGTTGCATGAATAATTGGGATTATAGCTGTGTGCCACTTCCTCCAAATACTATTTTTCTAGGTTGTCGGCTATTTGCTCTCTTTTCTTTTCCCTGTTTTTGTTGATATACCTTTATTCCTTTTTGTTTTATTGGCTTTGATTAGGGAAATAATGTCAGTATACTAGTGCAGTCCATCATCTAACTTGTTTCTAGCTTTTTGCTTTGGTGACTCATGGTATCCAATCTTTATGTACATCTTAATTATTCTCCATAACTTAAAAATTTGTTTTGAAGTAATTAAAGATTCATAGAAGTTGCAAAGATAGTACGAAGAGGTCCCTCTTACCCTTCAGCTGATTTCTCCTGCTGATGCTTCTTACGTAACCTTAGTACTACATCAAAACCAGTAAATTGTATTGATATAAAGTGTGTGTGTGGATTCTTAGGATAAATATTTAGAAGTGAAATAGTTCAAACTTGTGATTATTGCCAAATGATGCATAAATCTTATGTAGAACACTTCTTGTTGTAAGTAACCAAATTCAAACTCAGACCATATTCAAGGGTTAATAGGGAGCTGTCCTTGATTCTGGGCTTTGAATGTATCACTATAGATTCATCTTTTTCTACTCCAAGTCAATAAATGTTTTAACATTATTTTTTTTCTTTATTCTCAGACATTATCTTTCCTTACTTGGCAACAGTCATTGTCTCTGGCAACTCTTTGGTACTTATTGCTTAAAATTTTAAAACTAGAGCTTTTCCTAGCTTCCATCCTTTCCTCTGGAGGATTTCTAAGTTGATGTTGTTGAAGAATCATGTGGGGATAGATTGAGTAGTACCATGTGGTTGAGGGCCTTGCGAGATTGGAGAGTAGCAGTCCTGAAGGGAAATGATGCCAGGCAGAAGACAGGCTCAGTTTGAAAGTAGCAGTCTGGTCTCTTCTGCAGTTTTCCCAACACAACAGTAAATTGTATTTTTAAAATTATTTGCCAGTTTTTTAAATGATGTGAATGTTTCCTGAGCAGTTCTCATTGGAAAGGATTCTAATAGTTCAGAATTATATAGGACAGTATATAAAAATTCTCATTATGTTCCCCCATATCCTTACACTTCACTTTTTTAAAAAAAATTTTTTTAAAAGAGAGAAGGCAGTGATAGAAAGAGAGAAATCAATTAATTTTTTATTTAGTTTTTCATTGGGTTTTTGTTGCTCCAACACTTAGTTGTATATATGTTGCTGGGTTTTGAACCCTGGTCCTTGCATGCCAGGCAAGTGCTGTAACCACTGAGCTACCACTCCAGCCCCTACACTTCACTTTTTCAAAAGAAGGATCCTGTCAACAGATGTCTGTATCCTTGAAATCCCCTTTCATTGTGTATATATGTGAATAAATGTACCTTTGTACTTTTGGGGGGGCGGTGATAAATGAACTGCACTATTATTCAATTTCTTGTCTTTTTTATTTTGCTTGTGTGTCTTGGAGATCTTTCTATGGTAGTATAGTACCTTTCCATTAGGATATGCCATAATTAAATTCTGTATGGATTATAAATTATATTCATTAAGTTTACCCTAACAATAAAATAACAAGTTTTTTTTCCTTCTTGCTTTGATATTTATTTTTTTTAAATGGGAGCAAAGGGATAGCTCACAGAACTTAGATTGTATAAATGTCATGAAACATAATCAAATTACAATAGTTTTGGAGAGGAGGGGTACTGCAGGGCTGCTGTACTACTGAGCTACAGGCCTAGCCCTTTGTGTTTTTCTTTTCTTTTTTTTCCCAGGGCTGAGTACTGAACTCCTTGCGCACTCTAGGCAAGCGCTCGGTCACTGGCTAAATCCCCAACCCTGCCCTTTGTGTTTTGAGACAGTGTCTCACTTAGTTGCTGACTTCCAACTTGTGATCCTCCTGACAGCCTCTCACAGATGGGATTACAGGTGGCACCATTGTACCAAGCTTGGATACCATACTCTTGATGATTATGAATGCATCATATTTGCACACAAGAAGTTCTCAGTAAATTTTTGTTTGATACTTAGGTTTTATTAGTTATTCGATTGGCTGGTTATTAGGGTAAAAAAGGGGAAGTTAGGAATGAGGATTACACCAGAAATGGAATCTTAGTTAAGAGAATCTATAAAGATAAGAAATACTTGGACTAATTTTAAAATTTATTTTGAGGTCAGGTCTCCCTATGATGTCAAACTTGCCATCCTCCTGCCTTCTGAAGTAACTGGTATTAACAGTTTTGCACTATTGTGCCCATCTGGTTTTTTTTTCTTTGTTACATGAATTGTAAATTCTTGGCATGAAATAGTTATGAAGGATTTTAAAGCACAGACTATTTTGGAGCTTTACTTTTTATTCTAGGAAAAGTAATCTTTAGTTTCTAATGATTTCCTGTAGCATTTTTCAAATTTTTACATGGATTCTTACTGCTCATCAATGTCAGAATGGTCTTGAATTCTTAATGCTCATCAGTGTCAGAATGGTCTTGGAATTCTTTAATGTTGTCATCTTATTTTTCTTTGAAGATAATAGTAACTATCTCTGTTTCCTCAAATTTCCTCTTTTTGTTTTGTTTATGACTTTTAGGACGGATGCTTTTTCTCAATTGTTTGATGTTCCTTGATGGATATCATGTAAAAGGGGGCATTGATTAAAAGCCTGGATAATTTTTTTATTCATTTTTTTATTTGTTAAAGATAGTCTTTCATTTAGAAGGGAATCATTGTCATACAATCAAGAACAAATGTATGACAGAGCACGCCAAGGCTGATGCCATTTCATGGTTCCCCCCTTTGGATTCCCCATGATTCCCTGTTTCCCCCTACTTAACCCCTGTGTTAATTGCACTTCTCATGGAAGTCGAAGGTTCCGCACTGAGTTGCTTCCTCCAGACTCCCTCCCTCCAGCTTCCTTGATATCCTTCCTATTCGCCCCTCTCCTCCTGCCCGCCACCCTCCTTTCCCCCACCAGCGTCATAGTCAAGGTTCCCACTCTTGTGTAAGAATTCATACACATTGAGGTTATTATTAGCTTAGCCATCTATCATACTGTTTCTGATTATATTCTTGCTTCCACAAATGAGAGAAAACATTCAGCCCTTGAGTCTCCGAATTTGGGATATTTCACTTAGCATAATTTTTTTCCATCTCCATCCATTTGGCTGCAAATGCTATGATATCATTTTCTCTTAATAGCTGAGTAGAATTCCATTATATTTATGCACTACTGTTTTTGAGTCCACTTGTCAAGTGAGGGGCATCTGGGTTGCTTCTATAGTTTAGCTATAGTAAATTGATCTGCTATGAACATTGATGAGGCTGTATCTCTATAATATGCCGATTCTGGCTCTTTTTGAAAATACCCAGGAGTGGGATAGCTGGGTCTTTATAAGGTGGTTCCAGCCCCGATTTTTGGAGGATTCTCCACACTGTTTTCCAGAGTGGCTGAACCAGTTTGCAGTCCCACCAGCAATGTGACAGTGTTCCTCTTTTCCCACAGCCCCTCCAGCATCTGTCATTGTTCATATTCTTCATTTTTGCCACTCTGAGAGGAGTGAGGTGGAATCTCAGTGAAGTTTGATTTGCATTTCTCTGATTGCTAGTGATATAGAGCATTTTCTCATGTTTATGGGCTTTTTGGACTTCCTCCATTGAGAAGTTTCTTTTCAGTTCTGTGGCCCATTTATTGATTGGATTATTTGTTGCTTTGGTGTTTAGTTTTTTGAGTTCTTTGTATGTTCTTGATATTAGCCCTCTGTCCAAGGTGTACCAGGCAAAGATTTTCTCCCATTCTGTAGGTTCTTGACACTCTTGACTAAATCTTTAGCTGTGCAGAAACTTTTTAGTTTAATTGCATCCCATTCATTTATTCTTGACTTTAATGCTTGTGCCGGAGTCTTGTTAAAGAAGGCGGAGCCGACCTCTACATCATGCATATTGATCCTACTTTTTTCTTCAAGCAGTTGTAAAGTTGCTGGTTTAATATCCAGATCTTTGAACCATTTTGATTTGATTTTGTGCAGGGAAGAGGTAAGGATCCAATTTCAGTCGTCTCCATATGGCAGTCCAGTTTGTCCAGCAACATTTGTTGAACAGGCTATCCTTCTTCACTCTATGCTTTTGCCCCCTTTTTCAAATATCAGATGGTTAAAGATATGGGGGTTCATCTTAGAATCTTCTATTCTGTTCCATTGGTCTTCACATCTGTTTTGATACCAATATCATGCTGTTTTTGTTACTATAGCCCTACAGTATAATTTCAGGTCAGGAATTGTGATACCTCCCGTTTCCTCTTTCTTAAAAAGCCTTGATAATTCTAGAAAACCAAGACAACGCAAGGGTCAGTGGAAGCTTAAAACTACAAATAATAAACTTAAGATAAAAGGGGACAGTACATCATTGAAGCAAAATAGGAATCTTTTAAAAAATAAAAGGAATATCCTAGAGGAAAAAAGTATGAGTAATAAAAAAAGATGGGACTAGAGCATTGGCTCAGCGGTTGGAGTGCTTGCCTGGCATGCGTGAGGACCCAGGTTCAAACCCTGGCAGCACATATACACAACTACGTATTAGAAGAACTAAGACCAGATGAAAAAATAAATAAAATTGAGGTCTTTAATCAACTTACCTCCTATGCACCCATTCTCCAGAAGTTACTGATAAATGTACACAATGAAAATGAGTAAATTAAGAGAGAAGAGGACTGTGGGATCCAGGATTGGGACATCCAGTACAGGAGAGAGATGATTATTCAGTGATTTGAACAAAAGCAGCACAGACACTTATGACATTTTGTGTAGATTTAAAATGAAATCTACAAATTAAAAAAACATAGAAATTTTCCCTTTAATCTGTTTAGAATAAATATTGAGGTAGTCAAATTTAGGTAAACCATTCTGGGCTGAGAGGCTTTCTCCTATACCAGCATATCAGGGTAGAGACATATTTCACCTTATGACTTGAAATTGATAATTCGGTCTTGAAACTTTTAACTGGGAATGATACTTCCTTGTGCTCCATTTTATGATAAAAGCAACTAATCACAGAAATGTTTACTTTCAAAAATAGTTTGAATCTTTAAAAAATAAATTTTTGATGTTACTATTCCTGTGATACTTGTGGAGTTCTAATATTCCAAGGGGTTTTCACTATTTACATTTCCCTGCTTTTTGAAAATTGCACAGTTGTGGTTCTTTTTATCAACCTATTCCATCTTAACCTTGAATTTAGAAGTGTCCATTCAATTTCTTATTTCCACTTTGGGAAGTGGGCCAGTTCTTTACTAAATAAGTTTTCCAAAGACATATTTTGACTAAAAATGAACATTTAGTCATGAAATGTCTTAACTAATTTTGTGTACCCTGGAAGACAAAGGACTACCACAAATTAAGGAAGGTTACACTGACCACCAAAAAGCGAAATCTAAATCATTGATCATACTCACCAACATATTTCTTTTTTCTCAATAGCCCACGTAACTAGTTTTGTGGGTTTTTTCTGTTGAATTGAAAAGGTAAATAAATATTTTTAAATGAATTTTAAATTCTCTTCCTGTAACTATCAAAGGAAATGCTAGGCCAGGTGCAGTGGTACATACTTGTAATCCAAGCAACTCCAGAGTCTGAAGCTGGAGGATTGCAAGTTCAATGCCAGCCTTGGCAATCTAGAAAATAAAAAATAAAAAGGTCTGGGGAAGTAGCTCAGTGATATATCACCCCTGGATTTAATCCCTATCGAGGCGTGGGGTGGGAGGGAGATGCTATAAGCAGGACTCAGTGGCATATGCCTATTGTTTTGGCTTCTCAGAAGGCTGAGGTAGGAGGATCCCTCAAACCCAGAATTTCAAAGCCAGACTGGACAACATAGCAAGACCCTTTCTTTAAAAAAAAAAAAAAAAAGGAAAAAGAAAGGAGAGAGAGAGAGAAAAGAAACAAAGATGCTGTGATCTTTGGCTTGAAGGTCTATATGGCAGACTGCTATAAGTGTTCAGAACCTAATGCTAATCCAGGTCTTTTTGCCATCTGAACTTCTCAGTACACAGTATACAAAAAGTCATGATAAAACAAATTAATGATACATAGAAAAAGGAATAAGTAATTTTTTTGAAAGAGAGGAACAGTGAGAGAGAGGATCAGTTTTTTCTTTAGTTTTTCATGTGGCTTTCATTGCTCCAACACTTAGTTGTGTACATGGTGCTAGGGTTTGAACCCACATCTTTGCGCATGCTAGGCAAGCACTGTAACCACTGAACAACCACTCCAGCCCTAAATAAATTTTTAATGTATTATGAAATTACTCTTTTTTGGTACCAGGGGTGTTTAACCACTGAGCCACATCCCCAGCCCATTTTATATTTTTTTATTTTGAGAGAGAGTGTCACTGACTTGCTTATTAGGGCCTCGATAATTTGTTGAGGCTGGTTTTGAACTTACAATCTTCCTATCTCAGACTCCCAAGTCACTGGGATTACATGCATGTACCACTGCACCTGACAACATTTCATTTTTAACCTATTAAATCAGCAAAATGTTCTGCACTAGTAGTTGATAGAAATGTACGACCTTTTTGGAAAATAGTCATATTTATATTACAGTCCTTAAAAACATTCATGGCCAAAACTAGAGGGAAATGCCCCCAAATGTTACTAGTTGTTCAGATTAGGGGTGCCTTAAAACAAGTGTTTTCCAACCAATTCTGCATTTTATGATATTTTTACAAATGAGAGAATGTTTTGGCCTCTGTCTAGTAATTTAACTTTACAAAAATAATTCTAAATACAGAATAAACATTATTAAAAAATGCTCAACACCATCATTTTTGGTAGTTAAAAAGTCAGAAACAACTGTTCTGACTAGAACGTGCCAAAGTAAAGGCGGTATGTCCAAGGAAACGGTTTAGATTTAATAGATGGGACTGGAGCTATGGCTTAGTAGAGCGCTTGCGGGCATGTGCAAGGACCCAGGTGTGAACCTTAGCACCACATACAAAATAAGTGTTAGAAAAACAAAAAACAAATGAAAAAATAAATAAAATTGATTCTTTCTCTCTGTTTCTCTTTCTCAAAAAAAAAAAAAGATTTAAGAGATTGCATAGAAACTAGGAAAGACAGTTTACACTAGAATAGGAAAAGTAGGAAACAATTATTTATAAATATTTTTATAAACAAAATACTGGAAGAAAATCCAGTAGTTTCCTCAGTGACAGTGTTTAGACATTAAGCTTCAAGTAACTTTTCCTCTTTATACTCATATATTTTCCAGTTTTTATTTAGTTATCATATATGAATTAACTTCAAAACATAATATAACACAAGGAAAAGATATAGCTAATTTTTTTTAGGCTGCCACTTGAAAATACTGTTTACATTGTCTGAAGATTTTGGGGAGTGTGCTAATGTTTTCTTTGAGTCATTTTTTCTTCTGTCCATATTAAATAAACATATTTGTGTTATTTCTTAGATCTGAAACTCAACACCGAGGCTCCGCTCCCCATTCTGAGAGTGATCTACCAGAGCAGGAAGAGGAGATTCTGGGATCTGATGATGATGAGCAGGAAGACCCTAATGATTATTGTAAAGGTAAATTTCTAAGGGGATACAAAGTAAGATATGATCCACCTATTTCCGTTTTCACCTGGATATTTTGTCATCAGCATAAACACAGTTTTTATGCTTTCTGCTTGTTGTGTTCTGTTCTCTAAGAATACAGGAAATAGTGTTTGCTCTTGGTTTGACTTAATGTGTTAAAGTCTAATTTTATATTAAATGTTTACTTCTTCTTAAAAATGATAGTACATATGTACCTTGGAAATTTTCAGCAGTCTGTTAAATAGAAAAGAAAGGCTGTTTGCAATACTATACCAGAAGTAAACAGGTGTAATATTTTGGTGTATGCGATTGATATATATATATATAAATATTTTTTAAATACCATATTACCTTTTCTCATAGCGAAGACTGCTTTGATAAGATAAACTGGAATTTCAGATACTTAAACTGTGTCATCAGATTGCTGCTATCTTTTCTGTTTCTTGGAGAGATTTCCCAGGATCCTTGGGGTAGGAATTTACAATGGAATGTCTTGTACCATCTAGGAAAAGAAATTCCTTGATCCATATTCCAACGAGCAAAGATAAGTGTAAAAATACCTTGAATCCTGCCACTTTGAGCAACTTTTTTTGGCCCTCCTGTTTGTTTTTATTTAGAGAAGCAAATCCTTCCATCTTCTGTTTTTTCAGCTGAATTAATAGAGTTTTTTATTATCTCTTCTAATAAATATCCTGAGGCTGTAACTATAAGTAAGTAGATGTATATGTTTAAATAAATCTGTTAGATTTTTGAGTGGCAAGCATAATCTTACACATAACCTTAATTTTGTTGGAGGATGTGGTTCTTTTGAAGAACATCACTTACTCAATTTGAAATCTAATTCATTAGGATTATTTTTTGTAACATGAACTCATTAATACTGTGTGCCTAATTTGACATTTAAGGTTTTCTTCTGTTGAATTGATTTTATTTTATAGAAGAAACTTTTAAAGATAAGAGGGAGAGAAAGAGAATCAATTTTATTTTTCATCTAGTTTTTGTTTCTCCAAACTTAGTTGTGTATGTGGTGCTGGGGTTCAAACTCAGGTCCTCACACTTGCCAGACAAGTGCTCTAACCACTGAGCAGCTACTACAGCCCTCTGGAAGAAACTTTTTATTTGATAAAAGATGTATGGGTATTGAAAAATGGGATATAAGATACCTTTTCTTATTACTAGATTCTCATCTTCCTTCTTCATATATTCACTTTTTTTTCTTTTTTTTTCTCCTTCCAGGAGGTTATCATCTTGTGAAAATCGGAGATCTATTCAATGGGAGATATCATGTGATCCGAAAGTTGGGCTGGGGACATTTCTCAACAGTGTGGTTATCATGGGATATTCAGTAAGTTTTACTGTTTCTGCAAAAGAATTAGTTGGATGATACTTCAGTGTTTTTGTCTGATTCCCCAGAGATGATCTGGGTGGTGGTCTGGGCTTTTCTATCTCTTAATTGATATATATATGTGTGTTTTCTTTATAGACTGATTTTTTTAACTTTTTATTTATTTTATTCAGAAATTTATTTGAACAATCAAACAAGCTTCTAATGAAATTATATAATATGTATATAAATTCCGAAAATTAAATTTACCCCCAAGAGTCCCCCCCCCAATTACCTACCCGTATCCCTCCCTCCACTTCCTCTCCCTCCCACTTCCCAATACATCTCTACAAATGCCTTAGGTTGTATGACATTATACCTTATCCGGATTTAAAATATGATAATAGACCTCCTTTCTCAATGGCCAGGGTCTAGCTCCAGCCTCCACAGATGAGTGAAGACATTTGACCCTTGGTTCTCTGGTTATGCTGATTTCACACAGCATAATTTCTTCCATAGCCATCCATTTACCTTCAAAGGCTGCATGTAATATCATTATTTCTAATTGCTGAGTAAAACTCCATGATATATATGTACCACAGTTTTTGGATCTATTCATCCAGTAAGGGACAGCTGGGCTGTTTCCATAATTTAGCTATTGTAAATTGAGCTGCTATGAACATTGATTTCACTGTGTCACTGTAGTGTGCTGATTCTAAATCCCCTGAAAAAATACCCAGGATAGGAATAGCGGGATCATGTGATGGGTTCATCCCTAGTTTTTTGAGGATTCTCCACACTGCTTTCCAGAGGGGCTGTACCAGTCTGCAGTTCCACCAACAGTGTGCCTATCTCTGTACAACCCCTCCAGCATCTATTATTGTTTATTTTCTTCATTTTTGTCAATCTGACTGGCATGCAGTGATTTTTTTTTTTTTTTAATAGGGACAGTGAAAGAGAGAAAGAATCAATTTTATTTAATTTTCATGTGGCTTTCGTTGCTCCAAGACTTCATTGTGTACATGGTGCTGGGGTTCTAACTTGCGTACTCATGCATGCCAGGCAAGCGCCATAACCACTGAGCCACCACTGAGCCACTACTCCAGCACCGTGAGGTGGTATCTTAATGTAGCTTTCATTTGCATTTCTCTGATAACTAGTGATTTAGAGCACTTTCTCATGTATTCATTGGCTTGATTAATGTCCTCTGTTGAGAAGTTTCTATTTAACTCTTTGGCCCATTTATTTTTTGGGTTGTTTGTGTTTTTGTAGTTGAGATTTTTGAGGATTTTTTAGATTCTGGATATGAGGCCCCTGTCAGAGGAATCGCAGCGCTTGATTCTCTCCAATTCTGTAGGAAACCTCTTGACTCTTTTGATTATTTCCTTGGCAGTGCAAAAGCTTTTTAGCTTCATGGCATCCCAATCACTGATTTTCGACTTTACTTCCTTCACTTTAGGAGACATGTTGAGAAAGTCTTTGCCAACTCCCAAATGCTGAAGTGTTAGACCTAATTTGTCTTCCATCAGTTGCAAGGTAGCTGGTTTAATTCCTAGCTCCTTGGTCCATTTTGATTTGATTCTCATGCAAGGAGAAAGGTATGGGTCTAATACCAACTTTCTGCAAGTGGCTGTCCAGTTTATCCAGCACCATTTGTTGTAAAAGCTCTCTCTCTTCCATGTAATATTTTGTCCCCTTTGTCAAAAAAGCAGATATGTATAAAGATTTGAGGTTTGTTTCAGGGTCTTCTGTTCTATTCCATTGGTCTTCTTTCCTATCTTGATACCAGTACCTGTATGATACCAGTATGCTGTCTTTGTTACTACAGCTCTGTAGTATAGTTTTAGATCTGGTATGGCAAAACCGCCTGTTTCGTCTTTTTTGCTTAGTAATATTTTGGCAATTCTAGGTTTCTTATTGTTTCAAATGAATTTGAGAATTTCTTTTTCTGTGTCTGTAAAGAATGACATAGGTATCTCAATAGGGATTGCATTAAATCTATATAGAGCTTTGGTAGAAATGGCCATTTTTATTATATTCTGCCTGACCAAGAACATGAAACATCTTTCTATCTTTTTAGGTCATCCTGGATTTCATTCTTCAATAATTTTCGTTATAGAGATCTTTGATTTCCCTTGTAAGGTTAATTCCCAAGTATTTTATTCTTTCCGGAAGATATTGTGAATGAGACTGATCTCGTGATTTTTTTCATCAGTCCTATTATTATTAGTGTATAGGGAAACTATTCATTTATGGGTGTTGATCTTGTAGCCTGCCACTTTGTTAAATCTGTTTATAAGTTCAAGCAGTTTACTGATGGAGTTTTTGGATCTTCCAGATACAGGATCATGTCGTCAGGAAAAAGGGAGAGTTTGACTTCCTCTCTTCCTATTTTTATCCCTTTCATTTCTTTCTCTTGCCTAATTGCTCCAGCTAGGGTCTCAAGAACAATATTGAATAAAAGTGGTGAGAGTGGACAGCCTTGTCTTGTTCCCAATTTTAGTGGAAATGCTTTCAACTTTTCTCCGTTTAGCATTATACTAGCTGAGTGTTTAGCATATATAGCCTTTACATAGTTCAGAAATTTTCCTTTGATCCCTATCTTCTCTAGAATTTTGAGCATAAAAGGGTGCTGGATTTTATCAAAGGCCTTTTCTGCATCCATTGAGATGATCATATGGTTTTTGTCCTTGATTCTGTTTAAGTGGTGAATTACATTAATTGTTTTGCGTATGTTGAACCAGCCCTGCATACCTGGGATGAAGCCAGGTATGATGGATTATCTTCTTGATAAATTTTTGAATACTGTTTGCTAGGACTTTATTAAGGATTTTTGCATCCAGGTTCATCAGGGATATTGGTCTGTAGTTTTCTTTTTTTGATGTATCCTTGTCACGTTTTGGTATCAGTTATGGTTGCTTCATAAAAAGTAGATGGGGAGAGTTCCCTCCTTTTCAAATTCTTGAAATAATTTAATAAGGAGAGGTATTAATTCTTCCTCAAAAGTGTGGTAAAAATCAGCGTGGAAGCCATCAGTATAGACTGATTTCTTGACCAAAGTTTTGTTGCTGAAATTAATCTTAAGTACGTCTGGAACAATGGCTCAGCAGTTAAAGCCCTTGCGTGGCATGCACAAGGACCCAAGTTCCAACTCCAGCACCATGTACACAACTAAATTTCAGAGAAACGAAGGCCAGATGGAAAAATAAATAAAAATTGACAATTGACTCTCTCTCTCTCTCT
>PVKS010041061.1:0-16254 GCA_004027875.1 Aplodontia rufa
GGGGCTGGAGTGGTGGCTGAGCGGTTGCAGGTGCTTACCTAGCATGTGCGAGAACATGGGTTCAAACCCCAGCACCATGTACACAGTGAAGTGTTGGAGCAACGAAAGACACATGAAAAACTAAATAAAAAATTGACTTCTCTCTCCCTGCCCCCCTCTCTCACTGTCCCCCTCTCTTAAAAAAATTGCTGTTTTAACCATTTTTAAGCAGTAGTTGTCTTTAAAAAACTGCTTTACTGAAATACCGTAGAATTCACTCACTTGGAGTGTTCAATTTATTTTATTTTTTTTTAAAGAAAGAGGGATATGAGAGAGAAAGAATCAATTTTTATTTAGTTTTTCATGTGGTTTTTGTTGCTCTGACACTTTTTGTGTATGTGATACTGGGGTACGAACCTGTGTCCTTGTGCATGCCAGGCAAACACCTTAACCACCACTGAGCCACCACTCAAGCCCTAAAGTGTTTAATTTATATGGATTTTGGTGTATTGTTTTTTAAAAAAATTGTGAAATATATATAACATAAAATTTGTCATTTTTAACTTTTCTTTCTTGTGGTGCTTGAGGGCTTTGTGCAGTCTGAGCAGGAACTCTAACACAGCTATAGCCCCAGCCCATTTTAACTTTTTTTTTTTTTCTGTACCAAGGGTTCCACATCCCCAGCCCTTTTTATTTATGTATGTATGTATTTATTTATTTTAGCCCTTTTTATTTTTTACTTTGAAAAAAAACTTGTCAAGTTACTGAGGCTGGCTTTGAACCTTGTAATCCTCCTGCCTCAGCCTCCCAAGTTGCTGGGATTACAGGTGTGCGCCACCATGCCTGATCACCAGTTTTCTGCGTCCAGTTTAATGGCATTAATTACATTCACAAGATAGCTGTCACTGCTTATGTTTCCAAAACTTCTTCATTACCACAGAAAACTGAATCATTAAGCAGTGACTTCCCCCAATTTACCCTGCCCCCAGGCTCGGGATAACTTCTGTTCTACTCTTACCTGATTTTCACTATTCCTAATATTTTTTATAAGTTGAATCATACAGCAGCTTATGTCTGGATTGTTTCACTCAGAATAATGTTTCTGAGGTTCATGCACATTGGTGTCATGTATTAGCTCTTCATTTGGGGTTTTTTTATGGATATATTACATTTTGTTTATATACTCATCTATTGATGGACATTGGGGTTTTTCTGTCCTGATTATTTGAATATTGCTAATATGAATGTTCATGTACAAGTAACTGAATACTTGTTTTTAATTCTTCTGTGTATGTAATAATCCATTGGTATCAGAAGGGGATTGGTTCTGTTCCCTGTCAGATATGAAAATCCATCAGTGCTCAAGTTTTTTTATATAAAATGGTGTAGTATTTTGCCTATAATCATGCACATCCTCCTGTATACTTTAAATCAACTCTGGATTACTTATTTATTTGTACTGGAGATTAAACCTGGTGGCACTTAACCACTGAGCCACATCACCAGTCCTTTCTATTTTTTATTTTTTTTTTATTTTGAGACAGGGTCTTGCTAAGTTGCTGTTGGCTGGTCTTGTAATCCTCATCTCAGTCTCCCGAGTCACTGTGATAACAGGTGTGTGCCACTGTGCCCAGCAACTCTGAACTGCTTATAATACCCAGTACAATGTAAATGCTGTGTAAATAGTTGTAGTGTATTTTTTTTTTTTTTAAAGAGAGAGAGGGAGAGAGGAAATGAAAGAGAATCAATTTTATTCATTTTTTCATCTGGCCTTAGTTTCTAGCACACTTAGTTGTGTGTGTGTTGCTGGGATTTGAACCTGGGTCCTTGCGCATGCCAGGCAAGTGCTCAAACCCCTGGGCTGAGCCACCGCTCCAGCCCTCCTGATAATAGTTTTAAGTGAAATTTAAACCATTTATTTGTTTGATGTGGTTTAGAAAAATATAATTTGTGTTGCTGTTAACCTTGTCCCAATTCAATTCATTCACTTTGTTTTTTCTTTCTTTCTTTCTTCTTTTTTTATTATTCTTTAAAGAGAGAGGGACAAGGGGAGAGAGAATCAATTTTATTTAATTTTTCATCTGGTTTTTGTTGCTCTGACACTGCCGAGCCACCACTCCAACCCATGTGTTTTCTTAATTTATAGAAGGAAGATTATAAGAAAGTGTAGACACACACACACACACACACACACACAATGAAATAGCTTTTTAAAATGAAGTGTTTAAAGTTGGGGATGGTGGCACATGCCTGTATAATCCCAGCTACTCTGGAGGTAAGGCAGGAGGAGTACAAGTTGCAAGATAGCCTGGGCAATTTAATAAGGCCCTAGCCTAGGAGTGTAGCTTAAGTGGTAGAGTGCTTGGCTGGCATGTGCAAGGCCCTGAGTTCAATCCCCCCTACTACAAATATCAAAAACTTTAAAAGTGAATTAATATTGAAGAGAGATAGTCTGTGGGTTTTACATTCAAACTTCTGCAGGAGGAAAGAATCAACCTTGAATGTCTAAATTTCCTATTTTGTAAATACTGTAATGATCACAAATGGATGCCAAAACCTTTGCATGAAAATTTGTTGCAGAAAAAAAGTCATACAGGGCTGGAGCGGTGGCTCAGCTGTTAAGGTGCTTGCCTGGCATGAACAAGGATCCGAGTTCAAACCCCAGCACCACATACACAACAAAGTGTCTGAGGAATGAAAATCACATGAAAAGCTAAATAAAGATTGTTTCTCTCTCTCTCTCTCACTCTCTGTCCCCTATTTATTAAAAAAAAAAGAAGTCATACATAAGCATCACCTTATGGATTATTAATTACAAAGATGAAAGTATACAGTTGAAAAGTTGTTTGTTACTGTACTAAGTGATTTAAATTAACATTTTTGGAATAAACATACAATGTAGATAAAGCATTTTTTCTTTTTTTTAAAGAGAGAGGGGACAGTGAAAGAGAATCAATTTTATTTAGTTACAAGCCTGTGTCCTCACACATGCCAGGCAAGCACCTTATCTGCTTCAGCCCAGATAAAGCATAATCTGAATCTGATTGTGAGAAAATACTCAAATTTGAGAGTTTTTCTAAAAAGAATGGTTTTGCTTCAAAATGTCTACATTTATATGGTACCCCATAAATATGTAAAATTTTTTTATATATTAGTTAAAAATAAAATTTTAAATATTACAAAAATTCTACTCAGAAGAAAAAAGTTGAGGAACTTTTCTAGATTAAGGAAGAGTAGTAGAGGGGGCTGGAGCGGTGGCTCAGCGGTTACGGTGCTTGCCTGGCATGCGCAAGTTCGTGAGTTCAAACCCCAGCACCCACGTATACAACCAAGTCTCAGAGCAACGAAAGCCATGTGAAAAACTAAATAAAAATTGCTTCTCCCTGTCTCTCTTTCACTGTCCCCTCTTTCTTTAAAAAAAAAAAAAAAAGAAGAGTAGTAGAGATTGACAAGTGCAGTGCATTATTCTGAATAGATCATGGATTAGGAGAAGGGTTGTTAGTGAGGCATTGTGATTTAAAAAGACATTATGATAGTGAAATTTGCATATCTACTGCATATTATATAAATAATGGTATTTTTAAGAGAGAATTTTTTTTGAGAGAAAAGAGAATTTTATTCATTTTTTCATCTGGCCTTTATTTCTCTGACACTTAGTGGTGTATGCAGTGCTGGGGTTCAAACTCTGGTCCTTGCACATTCCAGGCAAGTGTTCTACCATAGCCACCTCTCCAGCCCTAGATATCTGTGTTAATTTTCTTCAGTTTAATCTTCCCATTGTTAAAAAGGTTACAACAATGTTTTAGGACCATAAGTATTTGGTCAGAGTTTGTAATCTATACAGTTTACTCTCAAATGTATCAGTAAAGACATCTACATAGCTAGACACAAATGTGGCAAATTTAACACTTGGTCAATTGAAGTGAGGAGTAAATGGGAATTCAGAATACTATTTTGCAACTTTTAGAGATTTGAAAGCATCAAAATAAAAAAGGGGGTCAGGAGAACAGATTTAAATGGGAGAAAGAAAGTGTCATTTCCATGGTAATACAAAAGAAGTCAATTTGAGGGATTGAGAATAATTTTATGAACTGCTTAGGTTTTACTATTTACTTATTATGTATCTAGTATTGGACATTGAGTTTTTAAGCTAACTTGGATTTTTTCTTTAGAAAAAAATAAATGGGTATGGGGGGTATATTTCCTTTAATGAATCCTTGCTGCCTAGGAAATACACTTAATGCAAGGAAGTACGAATACTTAATTCAAGTGGGTTGCAGCAGCAATTTTACAGTTAGCCAGAACCGAGCAATGTTGAGAGTTGTTTGCAACAGATGGCAAAATTGACTATCTTGTCACTTTCAGTATATAAAACTGATTTTTTTTTT
The DNA here is from genome assembly GCA_004027875.1 of Aplodontia rufa. Lineage (NCBI taxonomy): Eukaryota > Metazoa > Chordata > Mammalia > Rodentia > Aplodontiidae > Aplodontia > Aplodontia rufa. Next base: position 4,368 of record PVKS010041061.1, read on the forward strand.
TTGGCCTGTGATGTAGTTCAGTGCTAGAGCTCTTGCCTAGCATGCAAAAGGCCTTGAGATCAATCCCTAGCACTGCCCCCCAAAAATGAGTTTTTTCAAATTTTGTAAATACTTAGAAGTTGTTTAAGAAATAGTAAACAATTGCCTGAACCTAGACTAGGCAAAAGAAAACTTTTTAATTTGTTATGTCTATGTTTGGAAAAAGTTACAGGTCTCCTGCCAGGCCCAGTGGTCCAGCTGAGGCAGGAGAATCAAGTTGTAGGCCAGCCTCAGCAACTTCGCAAGATCATGTCTCAAAAAAATAAATAAATAAATAAATTAAAAGGTCAGGGGATGTAGTTCAGTGGTAATGATACCGTGCTGATATTGGGGCTGGGTTCTTGTTCCACAGAGTTGAAGAATGAACACTACAGAGCACTGAGACAAGCATAACAATCAGTTTTATTTAGGAAAGTTAAAGCAAGCAGTGAGAATAAACAGGCTTATCCGAGCAGACTTCTCCCCAGGGGGAGAAGAGAGCTGAGGACCCTTCTCCTAACATGGAGTTGGTCTTATCCCATGCTGAGGACCCTTCCCCCTTTGCCATTTTTTATAGGCCCCCTCTGGGTACAGTTCAGACAAAGAAGGCACATTGCCCACAGATGAGGTCAGTGGACACATTCTCACAAGTTACTGCCTATGACCTTGCGCCCAGACACTGAATCACAGTGTGTCTGGTCTTGACTAACCCTGGGAAAGCTGGTTCCTAGCCTTGGCTACACATGAAAAGCATAACAACCCACCAGAAGAGTCAGCGAGGGAGCCTGGCTATAGCCATTTTTGGGTCTCCATCAGTAAGTACCTCCTTTAGCAGATGCCTGCCTCTGAGCCACCATCAGCCAATTTCCTTCTTATCAACCCTTATCATTTCATCAACACTGCCTGACTTTGTTTCCCTCCTTCAGTCAAGCCACCGTGGGTTCAATCCTCAGTATCAAAAAAAGAAAGAAAAAGATACTGGTCTCAGATTCACCTAATATAGAAATGAGTAAACCTAAAATCTCAGTTCTGTGTTTTACACATTGCAGTTCTCAGCTTACTATACAATAATTATCATCTGTAAATTTCATGTGTTTTTCTTTTGCCCATTATCGTCGTATTTTTTCCCTGATTTCTAGAAGTTCTTGTTATATTCTGGATATCAGTTCTGTAGTAATTTATGTATTTGCAGGTAACTTTCTTAGTTCATTATGTATTTGTTTCATTTTGTTTTGTTTTGCAGTATTAGGGATCATATTCAGAGCTTGGAGCATCATAAACACAACCACTGAGCCACATCCCCCAACCTTAGCTTTTTTTTGTTTTTTATCTAATGTACAAAGTGATTTATTAAGTTTACAAAGTGATTTCAGGTTTATTATGGCATATATACAAACATAAGTTTACTATCTTAACCGTTTTTTTTTTTTTTTAACAACTTTATTTAGTTTTTCACATGGCCTTAGTTGCTCCAACACTCAGTTGTGTACGTGGTGCTGGGGTTTGAACCCGGGTCCTCACGCGTGCCAGGCAAGCGCCGAAACCGCTGAGCCACCACTCCAGCCCCTGTCTTAACCGTTTTTAAGTGTTCTGTTTAGTGGCATTACATACATTCTTATTGATGTGCAACCATCCCCACCATCCATCTCCAAACATTTTCCTTTTCCCCAATTGAAACTCTACCCATTAAACAGTAACTTCCATTCATCTCTCCCGTTATCAACTGATAACTACCACATTTAGTTTACCCACCTATTGATTGATGCTTGGATTGCTTCTACCTTTTGGCTATTGTGAATAATGCCAGAATCTGTTTGAATCTCTTTTTTAGTTCCTTTTGGTATATGCCTGGAAGTGTAAATACTGAATCTTATGGTAACTGCATTTAATTTTTTTTGAGGAATTGCCATACTGTTTTCCATAGCAGCTGCATAGTTTTACCACCAGTAGTGTAAAAGGATTCCAGTTACTCCATCTCTTTGCCAACACTCTCCTGCACCCCAGTACTGGAGATTGAACCCAGGGTCTCCCATAGGCAAGGCAAGTTGTCTTACTACTGAGCCAAATCCTCAGCCCATTTTTTTTTTAAAATAGTATCATCCTGATGGATATTTCGGATTTTGATTTGCACTTCCCTAGAGACCAGTGATTTAAACATCTTTTCTTGTGCTTATTGGCTTTTTCTATATCAGTTGTTCACAAATGTTCCTTTAAGTCCTTTGCCTGTGTGTGGAGGGGTCAGAATAGGGTGTGGAGATTCAACCCAGGGCTTCCACACATGCTAAGTAAGTGCTCTACAACTGAGCTATAATCGCAAGCTCTTTTTATTTTGACTCATTCTCTTACTGAGTTGCCCAGACCGGCCTCAAACTTGTGATCTTTCTGCCGCAGCCTTCCAAGTAGCTAGGATTACAAGGGTGGGCAACACTCTTGACTTAAAGTGAACTATTTTAAGATTAAAACTTGAAATTTTCCCTTTCCAGAATTTCTAAGAATTTTACTTGCAAACTTTAATAGTTAGGAATAGTCTTAGGTGGGGCTGTCCATCTGTGGTCCACAGGGCAGTCTTGACTCTCACCATTTTTTCTTTTTTTGGAAATGGCTTAGCCACTGAACTACATCTCCAGCGCTTTTTATTTTTATTTTTTTATTTTTATTTTCAGACAGGATCTTGTTAAGTTGCTCAAGCCTTCACTAAATTGTTGAGGCTGGCTTTGATCTTGTAATCACCCTACCTCACCTCCTGTGTCACTAGGATTTACAGGTGTGCACCACCATGCCTGGCTTATCTTTTTTTCTAATGAAGTTTTATTCAAACACAGGCACTGCATTGATTATCGATGCTGTTGATAATGTAATGGCTTTTGAACCATAATAGCAAAGTTAAGTGTCTTTTACACAGACCATGTTGCCCACACAACAAAATACTTACTGTCCTGTGCTTTACAGAAGAAAATTTGCCAACCCTTAAGTTATATCTGATAAAAAACTACCTTTTGGCATATATCCCATTCTCCTTTATTAGAAATGCTATCATAAAAGTGTTTGTCTCTCTTATCTACCTGGGCTTAGTTTCCTCCCACTCCTGTTTTTAATGTAGCCTTATTTTACTTATATCTTGTGTATTCCTCTGTGTTGTCTCTAGTAGATTGTCCTCAATGGCTAAAATAAATGAGTTTAGTGTCTTTCATCCCAGTTTGTTATGTAGTTATATCACTGTTTTTAGTTTCTCTTCTGATTTGCAGACAGTTGGGCTACTGGTCACATGAAGCCTGCAGACATGTTTTCTCTGAACCATCTGGCACCAGCATTTAAATTGAAAATTTTTATATGAAAACCAGGATTTCTGGATTTTATTGAGGAAGCAAAAAAATGTGACAAGTTTACCTGAGTTTGCTGATGAAAGTAGTCAACTGAAGTTGAATAATAGCTATCTCTATAACCAAGCTATCCCCATAAGGAATCCCTGTTTTTGGATGTTCCCTTATTTATAGTATGTTTTTTATTTTTATTTTTTAAGAGAGAGGACAGAGATAGAGAAAGACAGAATCAATTTTATTTAGTTTTTCATGTGGCTTTCATTGCTCGGACATTTGTGTGCATTCTGCTGGGGATTGAACCCATGCACTCGTGCATGCCAGGCAAGTGCCGTAACTGCTGACCCACCGCTCCAACACATCTTTCTTTCTTTTTTTTTTTTAAAAGGGGGGGATAGAGAGAAAGAGAGAACCAACTTTATTTAGTTTTTCATCTGTTTTTGTTTCTCTAACACTTAGTTGTGTATTTGGTGCTGGGGTTTGAACCCAGGTCCTTGCATATGCCAGGTAAATGCTTTAACTGCTGAGCTGCTGCTCCAGCCCCTTTTATAGTATCTTATTCTCATTTTGTGGAATAAAATTCTCATCACCTCTGCTGAGGACACACACGCACACAAACACATAGCTTATGTTTTCTGTTTCTGAATTACATTTTAACTCCAAAGTGATCCCCCCCACCACATATTTTGTATACTTTAGTGTTTCTCTTTTTTATTTATTTAGGTGTCAGGGATTGAACCCAAGGGGACTTAACCACTGATCCACATCACCAGCCCTTTTTATTTGTTACTTTGAGACAGGGTCTCGCTAAGTTGTTAAGACAGGCTTTGAACTTGAGATCCTCCTGCTTCAGCCTCCTGAACCGCTGGGATTATAGGCGTGTGCCATCATACCTGGCCCTTCGTATTTCTCTTTAATCCTGGAGATTTACTTCAAATGTCTGATGATCCATGGTTTAGATTCCATATTTTAAAAATGAGGTCCTGGAAAAAAGCTCTGTGTACATAGATGGGATGACTGGAAGACATTGAAGTCATGCAGATGGAAACTGCCATTGTACTTTTCCAGCCATAACTGCCAGACTGCAGAAGGCTTTGCTCTGGGTTACCACCTCTTCCATTAGCTGCTGCGATTCTCTCTAGGTAGTTCAGTTTCTTTAAAGAAGTATGCATGTGTGTTCTTGCACACATATCCAGGAAGAAATACTTTTTAGTCAAGTGTTGTGATTTCAGTTTTTAAACTTTAAATCTTTTGTTCTCAGTTCCACACTTGGTAGACTCCTTTGTGCCTTATATTTCTGGGCCTAAGCTACTTTCTGCACAGATTCCCTTCCATCTCAACTATACCTTCCTTTTCAAGGATGATTTTCCCTTCATTCTTTTCCATCAGTAGTCACCTCTCTTCCATTGGCTTCGCATTTTCTAGAAATTGTTTAAAATTTGTTTACTGATTTGACACCCCCTTCCCTAATCTCTTTACTCTTGTTGGGGTTACATGCTTTTCTTAAATGCTTTTACCATTATTTTAATGGTGTCTAGAGGAAGAATTATGGATTATATACTAATGTACCACTTGGAATGAAAAAATTTCTGGCATTTTAAAAAGGAATTCCAAAAAATGATATTGCTACCAGGTATGTTCACATGTGTCTGTAATCCCAAGTTTGAAGCCAGCCTCTGCAGTTTAGTGAGGCACTAAGCAACTTAGTGGGATCCTATCTCAGAAAACAAAAAGGGCTGGGGATATAGCTCAGTGATTAAGTGTCCTTGGTTTTAATCCCAAGTACCCAAAAAAAGAAAAAAGAAGATTTCTATTATATAGCTATTAATGATACATTTTAATTTTATGTTTTTATACTAATACAGTTTTAATGGAAGGCCAAAGTTAGTCATAAAGTACTGTTTGCCTATAATATTATTTTCTTTTTGATATGAAATAGTTGATGACTCTCAGCCTATTCGTCTGTTAAGTAAACCTGGGGAATTGAGAAGAGAATATGAAGAGGAGATAAGCAAGGTAGGTGCTAAATAGTTAATAATTTTTTTTTGAAAAATTTCTCTGCTATGTTTTCAGTCTCAGACTTTACATATAGTTTTGCTTAAATAAGTAGTATATATTGAAATGTTAGGTAAATGTTCTTTATAAAGACTCCATTTTTTTTTAAGAATCAGTTTTTTATTTGGCTTTTCATTTGGTCTTCATTTCTCTGACACCTCCTTGTGTACATGGTGCTGGGGTTCGAACCTGTGTCCTTGCACATGCCAGGCAAGTGCTGCAACTGCTGAGCCACAGCTCCAGCCCCAAAAGGCTCCATTTTTTTTTTTTAAGGCTGAGGACCAAACTTGGGGCCTTGCACATGCTAGGCAAGCGCTCTGCCACTGAGCTAAATCCCCAACCCCCAAATGCTCCATTTTTAACATATATTCAAAATAGTTGTAAACTAGCTTTAATTTCATTCTATATAATTGGTATTCTTTTTTTTTTTTTTTTAACCCGGCATGATTGAACCCAGGGGCTCTTAACCTCTAACTCACATACTCAGCCCTTTTTATATTTTATTTTGAGACAGGGTCTAAGTTTCTGAGGCTGGCTTTGAACATGCGATCCTCCTGCCTCAACCTCCCAAGTTGCTGGGATTACAGACTTACACCACCCATGCCCAGCCATAGTTGTTGGTTTTTTTCTTTAGAAAGAAAGAATCAATTTTATTTAGTTTTTCATGTGGTTTTCTTTGCTTCAACACTTCATTGTGTGTGTGGTGCTGGGGTTGGAATCTGCATCCTCACACGTGCCAGGCAGGCACCTTAACCCCTGAGCCTCCACTCCTTCCCTCATAATTAGTATTTTTATGTGACAGTGATCCCTAAACATTTAAGTATGAAGGAGATTTCTTTTATTTCCTGATGTTTTGAGCTAAAAGAATGTAAAGGGGGTACTAGATTATAGGTTTAGATGAGGAGAATATACAGGGCTAATTGTGAAGTACCTAAATTGGGAAAGAGGGAGTAATGCTTACAGTGAAGTCAAAAGACTTCACTAGTATAGTACTCAGAGAACCACACTGTACTCCCTTTACTCCTCCATGTGGGTAGTACTGTCCAGTAGAAGTACAATGTGAGTCCATATTGTAATTTAAATTTTTCTAGTAGCCATGCTTATAATACCACTTTTTAAAAAGGTAAAATTAATATTATATTTTATTTAACCCAGTATATCTAAAGTTTTATTTTAACATGTAAAAATTATATAAAATTATATTGTTTTAATAACATGTAATATGTTAAAAAATGAGAGATTTGACCTTTTTTTTATCTTTCTTAGACTTCAAAATTGTATATTTTGCACTGCAAATACACAAATTTCCGTTTGGACTACTTATATTTCAAGTATTCAGTGGCCACATGTAGCAAGTGGCTACTGTATTAGACTGTGCAGGTCTATAAGACCTAATTAAAAATTGTGTTAGTTAACATAATTGTCAACATATTGCCTAAACAGGTTCCTAGATAAGGGTAAGTAAGGTGTTTTTTTGTTTTGTTTTGGTTTTGGTTTTTTTCCCAGTAACAGAGATTGAACCTAGCGGCACTTAACCACTGAGCCCACATCCCCAGCCCGTTTTATTTTTTATTTTGAGACAGGGTCTCACTAAATTGCTTACTGCCTGTGAAATTGCTGAGACTGGCTTTGAACTTGAGATCCTTCTGCCTTAGCTTCCTGAGCTGCTAGGATTATAGACATGCGCCACTGTGCTGGGCCTAAGCGAGGTCTTAAAGGAATAACTTAACTTTTACAACCTTACGATGAGAACAGGCTCTATAGGATACTTGGGCTGGGGATGCAGTTCAGTGGTAGAGAAGTTGCCTAGCATGTGCAGGATCCTGGGTTCTTTCCCCAGCACTGCTAAAACTGGAAAGAAAAGAAAACTCGAACTACCTAAAATAATAAAATTATAATTAACTGGAATTTCAAAGGCTAAGGACTTCAAGGTTGGTTTCTTCTGGTGCTCCAGCTCCATTTCTTTGCCAACTTTTGTGAACTGGCTTTAATCTCTGGCCAGTATAACAAAATGACTATATAGTTTGAATCTCAGATGTATATAGAACAATATGCAGAAAGAAAGAAGCAGTCTCTTCTTGTGGCTTTTCTTTATAATTTTTTTTAAAGAGAGAGAATCAATTGTATTTATTGATTTTTTCATCTGAGTTTTGTTTCTCTGACATGTAGTTGTATATGTGGTGCTGGGGTTTGAACTCAGGTCCTTGCACATGCCAGACAAGAGCTCTACCACTGAGTCACCACTCCAGACCATTTGTGGCTTATCTTTTTTTTTTTTTTTAAAGGGAGAAGGACAGAGAGAGAGAGAGAGAGAGAGAGACAGAGGGAATCAATGTTTGTTGAGTTTTTCACATGGCTTTCATTGCTCTGACACTTAGTTGTGTACATGGGTGTTGGGGTTTGAACCCATGTATTTGTGCATGCCAGGCAAGCGCCGTAACCGCCGAGCCACTGCTCCAGTACTAAGAGCAAGAATACTTTTTTTTTCCTCCAGGGATGAGGACCAAACTTGGGACCTTGCGTATGCTAGGCAAGCGCTCTGCCCCTGAGCTAAATCCCCAACCCCAAGCAAGAATACTTAATACAGAGTTCTTTAACAAACTTCCCGTTCCCCTCATGTCATGTTTGTTTGAAATGGATGAAGGACTTTTTTTGGAATCAGATCATTTGGATTGCCAGTAAGGTTCTTATTTCTTTCAGGCAGTATAGTTTAAATAAATACAAGTATGGCTGTAGGTCCTAGAATCTGAATCGGAATCAGCTCTGCCAGTTAATAGTTGAAGAAATGTACTAGGCTTTTTTTTGTGTGTGTTTCCTCCCCTATGTCATATAATGGCTGCTTCTTCAGTATCTATTCCATTTCTGCATACTGTTTGGGGATTGATCCTAACTTCAAGAATAAGCCCTGATTAGTCTTTTTTTTTTTTTTTTTTTTTTAAAGAGAGAGGGACAGTGAGAGAGAATCAATTTTATTTAGTTTTTCATGTGGATTTCATTGCTCTGACACTTCGTTGTGTACATGGTGCTGGGGTTTGAATCCCATGCCATGCATGCAAGGCAAGTGCCATAACTGCTGAGCCACTGCTTCAGCCCCCTCCCATTAGTCTTAAGTCAGTTTCTATAATTCTATCCTCTTTGCTAGGTTTTAATTCAGAAAGTTAAGTCTGTCTTAGTCAGTACATGGCATTCCATTATCTGAGAAAAAGTATTACCAAGAAGAACTTCAAAATGTGTGATAGTGTATTAGAAACTTTGGTAAGGATTAGAGAGAGGAGGGTATTGGTCTTTGATCAAGATTTCATGGGGCTGGGTGTTTCAATGGTTGGAGCGCTTGCCTGGCATGTGCAAGGACCTGAGTTTAAACCCCAGCATCACATACACAACTAAGTGTCAGAGAAACAAGGGCCAGGTGAATAAATAAAGTTGATTTCCCCCTCCGTACCTCCCTCCCTCTCTCTTTAAAAGAATAAAAAAAGATTTCATGGGGCTAACTAGGGAAGGCTTCCTCATAGCGCCTTCTTGAACTATTCTATAGCTATATCTGCTTTCCCAGATTTGTACTTCATTTGAGATATTTAAATTTTGCTAATTTGTTCTTTTTTCTTTTACTGTTCTTGTTAGGAAGTATTGCAAGTATATTAAAAAGTTAAGAGAATTGTCCTTTATTAATTATTTTTTTAGGTGGAGGCAGAGCGACGAGCCAGTGAGGAAGAAGAAAACAAAGCCAGTGAAGAATACATACAGAGATTATTGGCAGAGGAGGAAGAGGAGGAAAAAAAACAGGCAGAGAAAAGACGAAGTGAAATGGAAGAACAACTAAAAAATGATGAAGAACTGGCAAGAAGGTTAAGCATTAATATTGTAAGTTTTAGGAGAGAACTTTGAAGTATTAATGTTCCATTTGCTTTGACTATTTGATTTTCAGTGAGTTGAAGATGAAGCAGTTGGGGCTGGAGTGCTTGCTTGGCGGTTATGGCGCTTGCCCAGCATGTGCAAATACACAAGTTCAAACCCCAGCACCATATACACAACTAAGTGTCAGAGCAATGAAAGCCCTGTGAAAAACTTAATAAAAATTGATTCTCTCTTTCTAAAAAAAAGATGAAGCAATTACCATAATTAGAAGCTATTGTGGCTGTCTTTGCTCCACTTAAAACTTTTTTTTTTTTTTTTTGAGAAGGGGACAGTGAGAGAGAGAGAATTTTATTCAGTTTTCATTTGGCTTTTGTTGCTCTGACACTTTGTTTTGTAAATGGTGCTGGGGTTTCAATTCACGTACTCTCACATGCCAGGCATGCGCCATAACCACTGAGCCACTGCCCCAGCCCCTACTTGAAATTTTGTAAATAATGCGCTTTGCTATATGAAGTGTATTTTTGTGTGTTGTTACATAAATGTAATGAAAAGGTTGACATACCCTCCTGATATACAGTTATCCAACCTCTACTGTACTAGAAATCAAATCCAAGGTCATGGTAGGCAAGGGCTGTACAGCCCTGACCTCCCTTACTTTTTTTTTTAGAGAGAGAGAATAATTTTATTTATTTTTCCATTGGCCTTTGTTTCTCTGACACTTAGTTCCGTATGTGGTGCTGGGGTTTGAACATGGGTCCTCACCCATGCCAGGTTTGCACTCCAACCACTTAGCCACCAGTCCAGCACCCCTCCCTTACTTCTTTAAAAAAACTTTTTTTTTTTTTTTGCACCAGATATTGAACCCAAGGGTGCTTAATCACTAAGCCACATCTCTAGCCCTTTTTTAATTTTTAATTTTGAAATGGTCTCACTCAGTTGCTTAGGGCCTTGCTGTTTTACTGAGGTTGACCTCAAACTTGTTGATCCTCCTGCTTCTGCCTCCCAAGTTACTGAGATTACAGGTGTGCTCCACCATGCCCAGCTTTGCTGCTTTTTATATTGATTGATTGATTGAGTGAGCCAGGAATTGAACCCAGGGGCACTTAACCACTGAGCCACATTCGCAGCCCCTTTTATTTTTTATTTTGAGACAAGGTCTCACTCAGTTGCTTAGGACCTTGGTAAGTTACTGAGGTTGTCTTCAAACTTGATGATCCTCCTGTTTCAGCCTCCCAAGTTGCTGGGATTACAAGTATGCACCACCACCTGCTTTTTTTTTTTTTTTTTTAATTCATTTATTTATTTGCCAGGAATTGAACCCAGGGGCATTTAACCAGTGAGCCATATCCTCAGCCCTTATTATTTTTATTTTAAAAAAATTTTTGAGAGAGAGAGAGCAAGACAGAAACAGTTTTATTTCTTTTTTTTCATCTGATTTGTTTTTCTGACACTAATATGTGGTGCTGGGGTTCAAACCCAGGTTCTCCATGCATGCCAGGCAAGCACTCTACCACTGAGCTATAGCTACAGCCCCCCTTTTTTTTTTTATTCTGAGACAGGGTTTCAGGAAGTTGCTTAGGACCTCAACCTCCCGAGTCACTGGGATTCCAGGTGTGCACTACTGTGTCCCACTTTTGCCCTTTTCTTTGCATCCTTTCGTCTCTAAGTTTGAATAAAATACATTTTAAACGATACATGATCAAGAAAGTAAGTAAAAGGCATTGACAAATGTAATAAATGGAATGGGAAAGAAAATATATTCAGGAGAATAATTTGGAGCCATCTGTATACCTCTTTCATGTGTCTCTTGTTCTAATTCTAGTTTTCACATAGCATTATGAGAGAAGATTTATTGAACTTTTAGAATAATTTTTGGTTTAATATGAAAGTTATCTGATGGTACACAATCATATGAACTTTTCCCATAGTGTGGTAAGAAACTTCTGAGGCTGGTTACAGTAAGTAAATAAATATTTGTGGTATTTATTAATGTACCCTTAAAAGCCAAGAGTTTTTTTTCTATAAAACTTTTATTCCAGGTATATCCATAGCTCTTTAAAATTTTCCTGTAAAGTTATATAACACTATATATTAGAAAAATCTCCAGAAATTACTATTAGTATCATGCCTTTTTTGTGCTTCATTATGTACAGTAAAAGTTAATTTAGACCAACTTTGGTGGACTTAGTTTTTTGTTTTTAATCACTGAGTCATATCCCCAGCCCGTTTTTTTTTTTTTTTTTTTTTTTAAGCTACTTGAAATTTATTGAAAATTTCATCAAATTGTGATAGAATACATAATCATTGCAAGGGCACATGGAATGTTTACCAAAATAGAACACTCTCTTAATTATAAAACATACATTAACAAATTCCAAAGATTGGAAACCAACGTATAGTCTCAGAGCACACCAGATAAATAAGAAATCAGTAACAGCAAGTTAGTTATAAACCTCTATATATTTGGATATTGGTCACACTTTTTTATGTTGAGAGAGAAAGTCAATTTTACTTTTTTTTTATCTTTCTTTAGTTTTGTCTTTCTGACACTTAGTTGTGTACGTGTTGCTGAGGTTCAAACCTAGGTCCTCATGCATGCTAGCCAAACACTCTACCACTAAACCACCTCTCCAGCTCTATTG
>PVKS010041062.1:0-16258 GCA_004027875.1 Aplodontia rufa
GTTAGTTGCCTTCATGGCTTCTTCCTGCTCCCTACACTCCATAACAAGGTGATATTGTGGGATTCTCAGTTGCAAGGTTGGAGTCTGTTTTGTTGCGGGCTGGAAGTTAGTACAGTGCATTTGGAGGCTTGTGTCAGTATAGACTTATATCAACCTCCCCTGGATAGTGAGATTCTTGTTTGGGTGGTGGTTAAAGGATGCTGCCCTCTCTCTTCCTTGATAAAACAATGGCCTAACCCCCAAGAAGCATACATGACTGATTTATTGGGCAACTGAGCCTCCTTTGCTGGAATGACTTCAAAAGTAGCCAGTATTTATGAAGCTGTTAGAAATTAGAGGTTATTTAACTGCTAAGTTCACTATGGTAAGAACTTTGTTATTTTAATGAGAGTCCAGTGAATATAGAATTAAATCAGCCTAATATCTTCAGTCTACTCCCCACCCATCTCATCTGCCTCACCCTGAAAGTTTTGAGTCTTATCTTTCTGTCTTCCTGTTTCTCAAGTCATCCCACATATCTTCTCTCAGCCTGCAGTTTCTGGGTGATCTGATCATAATATTTGTCTGTATTTTTCTTCTGATTCTCAGCCCTCATTCTAAGAAGTAGGCTCTAGAAGATACTCTTAGTAGTCAGAAGAGCCAAAGCATTAGTAGATAAATCAGCACACAAGCTTCTGAGCTCCCAGAGAAAACACTCTGGGGTACCCCAAAGAACCTTCTGAGGCAGAGTTGGTGCCTATACTTCCATGAACTGTTAGAATCTGTATCACTTGGGGAATTTTCAGCTGCATGGACAGAGCCCAGAAAACAAGCCACACTTAAAATGCTAAGAGGCCACCTGGACAAGGCCTGTGCCGCTTAGCTGATACTTGATTCTCCTCTGTAGCATCATTTAGAAGCATGTATCTAGGACTTTCTTGCACAACCCATGATAAGGAGTTCACGTCATCTAATGTTACATTAGATGTAACCTGTTACATTCATACCCCACTCAGAAAGTTCTTCCTTGTCTTGAGTAAAAATTAGTCTTCTTGTGGCTTCCACTCATGGATCTCAATTCCGTCCTTTGGCAACTCTCAGACCTTATCTGCTCTCTCTGTCCCTGGCAGGCCTAAAGGTAGAGATCACCACCCCTAAGCCTTTTGTTCTCTAGCATAAAGAGCTACAGCTCCAAATCTTTTAGTCCCCTATTGTCTGTTCATTCCCACTCAGCATATCACACATATGACCCTGCTAATATGAATGTGTCATCAAAAGAGACAGATACAGCCCCTCAGAAAGGTTTCAATCAGGGGAGAATTGAAAGATATTATCACCTCCTTTGATCTGAGCACTTCACACTTTTTAAAAGAGAGAGAACAAAAGAGAGAGAGAGAGAGAGAGAGAGAGAGAGAGAAACAAGTTATTTTTATTTTTTCATATGTTTTTAGTTCATCTGACACTTAGTTCTGTATGTGGTGCTGGGGTTGGAATCCAGGTCGTTGCACATTCTAGGCAAGTCCTCTACTGCTGAACCACAGCTCCAGCCTCCACTACAGATGTTAATGCAGCCTGAATTCCCATTATATTTTTGGCTCTAATATCCCAATAATGATGCATATTAGGCAAAGCCTTAAGTTTCTTTCCTCTAGAAAAAAAATTGTACATGGCCATTTCTTCTATCCTGTGAAAAGTCATTTGGTTTTCTGAACCAAAGTGCAGATCTCTTCATTTGTAATTGTCAGTCATCTGGTCAGGTTCAAGCACTTGTTTCAACCTGTTGACATCTTTTTGGAGCCTAACCCTGTGACCTGAATTTTCTCATTCTCCCTCTCAGCTTTTGAATTCTAGCGATAATCTTCTCTACTCTCTTTATGTAAGCCTGTTTTATTTTGTTAAGACATGCAGTCCTTCATTCATTCCACCAGGAGGGTGGGGGACACCTTCTCCAAGTGTCTTAGGGGCACTTCTCTAGACCTGCAGTATGGGAATGAAAAAGCAGCTCCAAAAGCAACCTGTCCCCCAAACTAGGTGGGTCTCTGTCAGGGAGAACCCTGAACATTGGCTCACTTATTCAGCAGTGGATGGAGTAAAATTTCCAGTTGGCTGCAAGGGCTGAAGCCTTAGGATATCAGGTCAGGTAAAAGCAGATCAGCGTAACGACATGATTTCTCTGTTGGTTCAGGAGTTGTCAGGTTCGGTGAACCTCCAGTCAGTTGCCAGGGCCTTTTCTTTTTCCCTGGAAGGCTGATCTGACTTCATTATCAGTCCTGAATACCTAATATATTTCTTTCCTCTTTAGAATTGCTACCATTCCTGATGGTCTTAGGGAAAAGAATAATGGGAGAAAAGGCTGTAGTATACCCAGCATCTTCTTCTCATCAGGCTGTTAAATGGATTATTTCCTTTTATATTAATTCTTTATCTTAAAAGAATACATATACATTATGAAACATTAAAGCAGAAAATTTAAAAATTCTTATAATCCCACTATTTAGACATTATTCACTAATTGATATTTTGTTGAAAATCTCCTCAGACACAAATATACACAAGCACATACACACAGACAATTTTATTTAAATTGGATCATATTATAAATGCTTATCTTTTCTCTTTTAATGCAATGTCAAGAGCTGATAGGCAGGGCTGAAGTGGTGGTTCAGTGGTAATGCACTTGCCTGGCATGCAAAAGGACCCAGGTTTGAATCCCAGAACCATATACGCATCTAATTTTTGGAAAAATAAAACCAGAAGAAAAATAAATAAAATTGTTTTCTCTTTTTCTCTCTCTCGATGTCTTGAGGAAAAAAAAGAGCTGACAGGCTACTCCTCATAGGACAGGGAAAAGAGTAAACCTCTAAACTTTATGTTAGATCCTCTCAAGCATCTGAGCATCTGCTTTAATTGGGACATCAATGTTGCAGCTCTAGGATGTGTATAGGTGATGGTTTAAATCTATTTACCTTCTGTAGACAATCTAGGAAAATATCAAAGGCTAATAGAGAATAGCTTAGGTAGATATGCATGGAATGAATACACCCATATAGGATTTATAGTGTAGCCCTTCCAGATGATATATTTGGTAGTTCTTCAGATTCTTCCCAATCCTGCTTCATTCTTCTCCACAATAATTTTCACTAATTGCCTTGTGAGGACTAGAGAACATTTTAATGAAATTCATAAATTCCACGGGTTAGGGAATGGATGGGGTCAGGGGACAAGAGCCCAGGAGTACACTCTCAGTGCAAGGAAAGTGTGTGGAAACTGGAGCCTTGGGACACAACTGACAAGATGCATGGATCTTATTATAAAGTTCTGCACCTCAGTTCAAAAAACACAAATGTAGAAATCAATTAGACAGTAGATACTATGAAAACCCTGCAAGGAGCTCCGGAATTAGTGGAGAAGACATGTGAGCCAAAATTTTTGCCCAGTATGGTAGGTACTACCATAGGATAAATATATAGCATTGTGGGAGCACTGCATTGAGATGGAGGATAACTTCATCCCAATGACAAGGTGATGACTGTGTCAGGAATATGACCAACGAACAACAGAAAAAATATCTCTACCTTTATGTAGTTTGCTTTTCTATTAGAGGGAGACAAATAATCAATACAAAAATAGTGTATATGAAATGCTATGGTGGAAAATAAATCAGGGAAAGCAACAGGATGCAGGGTGTTGTAATTTTAAAAGAATAGAATGTAATCACTGAGAGGGCAAGATTTGAATAAAGATATGAAAAAAGTTGGAAAATGAGCCATCTAAATATTTATGGATAGAGAGTTCCAGGTAGAATAAGTGACACACACAAGGATTCCAAGTTAGGAACATACTTTCTAGGTTCAAAGAATAGGTAGGAATACTGATGTGCTTGAAGTAGAGTGATGAAGGGTAAGCAGTGGAACATGTGGTCACAGAGGTTAGGGGTTATGGGGAAGGACAGGGGGTACAGCATGTAGGGTTTTATAGGCTACTATAAGGATTTTAGAGTTTACTCTGAGTAAGGTTGAAAGCTGCTGAGAGTTTAACAAGACCTTAGAGTGGCTTGAAAGTTGTGTTTAGAATTTTGACTTTTTTCCTTGCATTTGCTTGTTACTTTTGTACTGTACTAGTTTCCGTGGTCAAGTATATTGGTGCAAGGTCCTAGGGAGAAGGGCACAGTGGAATTGCTAAGGAGTTGCTTGTTTTGCATTACAATTATTCGTGTGTATTTCCTGCATTCAGATGCTCATGGGCACTACTCTTGATATTGAAAATGTTTTGTATCCCCAAATTCCTGCTCTCATTCTCCCACTAGAGAATTGAATCCCTTATTCTCTTTTGGGGGGAAGGTTTCTAAAAAAAATTAATCTGGTTTTTGTTTTTCCTCTGCTCAGTTGTGTATGTGGTACTGGGAATTCAACCCAGGTCCTTGTGCATGCCAGGCAATTGCTTTACTGCTGAGCCACTATTCCAGCCCCAAGATCCTTTATTCTTTTTCTTTTTTCTTTTTTTAATTTTTTTTTTATTTTTAAGATCTCTTATTCTTAAAGGATCATGTGAAGGAGAAGGTCCAATTTCTGTTCCCTGATCTAGTGAGGACAGAGGGAGACATGTCTCAGTTGTTTGCCTGGGTATTAATCCTTACATTATTATTATCTTAATCATGGAACTGTTATAATCTGGAAGATACAAGTTTAACTAGGAGATTAGGAACTACAGTTACCAAAGGTCTTAATGGTTGTACTAACCAGGTGAGGTTAGGCAAACAATCTTTAATAATTTCCCACCTAAATATATCTTAAGATCTGGATTATTTTTCAAATATCAGGTCTGTTAGATCAGAAGTAAGTTAACTCATGATTAATTTGTGATTTTAGCAAGGTTATTTTCTAATAGTTACTTTAGGCACTTATACATCAGAACCCTTTATCCATAACTTCTCAGCATTACTTATTTTGGTATGTCTACCACATGTGCACATATAAGATGTAATGTTAAATGATCTTCAAATAAACTCTGGAAATAATAATATGAACTTTGTTTTCTTATATTCCCAAATGGAATGTTATTTATGAAGGTGATTGGATTAAGTGCAAATGTAAAAACTTTAAGAATGGTCAAAAGATCAGTCTTACCTGTGATCAGGCTCTACCTCTTGCTCAGCTTCACATTAGGATGACCTCCAAATTGGAATCAAATTAAAGCCATTTAATGTTCTGTTCAAAAGGATAAATTTTTGTTGTAAAAATTAATGTGATACAAAAATGGAAAGAGATATAATGAAAAACTAAATAAGGGTTTGGGTAAATTATAAAAGGTATTTAAAGGTTGTAAAATGGTTTTTAAAAGGAATAGCACTTGTAAAAGATTTTATGTGTGATTGAGTTGACAAATTATTTATGGGATTTTGTAGAGGCCAAACAGATGTTTCTTGGTTCAGAATTATTATACAAACTAGGTATATTTTTATTCTTATTAATTTTGCTTTGTATTTTTCTTATAAAACTTTCTAACCAATGCATCTTAATGTTTTTCAGAAGTAAAGTTTCTAACAGAACAACCTGAGTTAATTTGAAACAATAAGCTATTACCTGCAGGACAGATTAGAAATGACACCGAGTTCCAATACTGAGATTGACCCCAATTAAATGGAAGAGGTAACTGTAAAATTTCTAAAGTTAAAATTCAAATCCACTACTCCCACTTTGAGATTGGTGAAACAGCCTTCTGAGTGTCCAGTCACCAAGGCTTAGAAGCCAAAGCCAAGGAAGATAAAACAGCTTAACAGTACAGCCAATATTTTGACCCTTGCCTTCAGGTAGGACCCAGGCAACAACAGGACCACCCAAAGGGCCCTGAAATTCTAGTGAGACACCCAAATTTTTGATTATGGTTATCTTAGGGACTCTAACAATCAGTAAAACAACTGGAGGATCATTGAAGAGGTAAGTGTCCCTAGTGCTTCCAAAGGAAGCCACAGGTCATCAATAAGAACATGACCTGTCCTTGTAGAAAGAACAACTACCTGCAAGATAGTTGAAAAGATTGAAGGATCCAAGAGGCTCCTCACAAGTTCCTGAAAGCAATCCCTGAGGAGTCTCAGCTGACCTTAACAATAGAAAAGAAAGAGTTAATGTTTGGGCAATTATAGGGGCTACCTCCTTGCTCTTGAACAAATAGCAGGGAAGTATAACCAAAGGCAAATGTACTAATTCATATCAGGGTAAAAGAAAAGTCAAGAAACAAAATTCAAGCATGGATATTTAAAGGGGAAAACAATGTTCCCTTTAATTGAATTAAACATTTTATGTGATTTTGTTTTCTTTCTTTCATGATTTATTAATTATACTTATTTTAAAATTTGGGGTTTTTTTCTAGGATTTGCAATATAACCTAAGACTAAATTATCTTAGTCCACATTCAAATAATACAATACCATTTTTATGTGTAGGACACGTGCCTTAGAATAGTCCCAAATTCTCCATCTTATCCCTTGTAGTATCACTTCCAATCATTTTGTTTGTCATATGCTACACAATGCATTGTTGCTAGTGTCATTTTAAATAACTTAAAGGATATCAGCCAAATTATACTGTTATATTGTGTGAGTGTATTAGTATGAAACAAATCCCATCATTATATACAACTAAGGTACCAATAAAAATGTGAAAGAAAAGATCAATTAAGAATAAGAATAAATAGGACTGAAATGGTGGCTCAGTGGGAGAGCACTTTCCTGGCAGATGTGACAATCTGGGTTTGAACCCCATTGAACACCACATACACAACTAAGTGTCAAAAAACCCACAAAAATCAGATGAATAAATAAATAAAATTGTTTCTCTCTCTAAAAACAATAAGAATAATTTCTTGTTTTATGGTTTTCATGCTGGGAATGGAACCCAGAGCCTCACACATGCTAAATATGCATTCTACCACTAATTCACCCTCAGGTCCTCTTCATTTGGCTAGGACATGGACACATGAAGTTTAATATCAGTCATAAAGTGATGAGATTCATAAGGGGATAGAAACTGCTTATGGCAGCATGGAGGATGACAATGTCAATTCAGGATAGAGGAAGAAGATTTCATCAGAAGATGTGGAAGTTAGGTGGGTCTTAAATGATTTAAAAGAGGGAGATTAAGACAAAAAGCTCAAACCCTAGAAGCAGGTGATGAAGATATTCAGACATTATGATTTCCATATATAAATGTCCCATGAGTCCCACCCAGTCACTGCTTACCCTTCACTACTTGAAACTCAATGATGAGAAGCAAATAACACTATTTAGTGCCTGATAAGTGGAGGGAAAGATCAATGACTATTATTTTTTATGTAGCCAATGACACAAGTCAGGAATCTGGGATTTGATTAGTTTTATAGTTCTCAGATGTCTGTCCTCAGAAATTATTTGGGAGGTTGGAAGACAGTGTCATAAACGTCCCGTCCTCCTAAGAGTGGCCAGTGTCCTCTCTACATGGATAGGACTAAAGGAGAAAAGGCTGTCAGGTAACTAGTTCTTGAGAGGATTAGGAACTACAAAAACTGGCTGGTAAGTTTTATTTGCATCCCTCAGGCTAGACTTGCATGGCAGGTAATCTTCATTCTGGTCTCTAACCATGTCCCTGTCATTCCTAACATGCAAAAGAGCTGATGACCTTCCCATTGCATATCGCCACAGGGACATAGTTGATGCTTTATGCTTTCCTGAAATTGTAAGTGCCTTTCCAAGAAAGAATCCGTGCTGGGGGAAACTGTCAAATACAGGAGTTGTTGGGGAGCTCTATCTCATGCACCCCACATATGCTGTGTCACAGCAGGGTAAGTAGGGTCTAATGGCCCACCAAACACTGAGGACCAAAGTCCCAGCTTACTAGTGCCAGAAGTTTAGTTATTGTTTTCTTGTAGGCATGATTCTGCAGGAAAGATCCCTTGTATGCAGAATATTATTATAGCAGGGAGGTGAGGGCTATCTAAAATGTGCTAGAAAATGTGTATAAGCAGAATTAAAAGACTTTTCAGGTAATAGAGGAAGTCATTACCTATTATAAAGAAGTATTGGTTCCCAAAAGACCCCACACAAAGTTGTTTCCCCCTACAACCCTGAACTATCTCTGTCTCACCATTGGTCATCTCAATCTAAAGCAGTGTATTTCAGATGTTTTCACTGCGACTCACATTGAAGAATATAATTTATAATATGAACCAGTAAGGGTTTTCACTAATATGTTTTTACACAATTATGTACCCCCATATATGTATTTTTGTGCATACACATATGCATATGTGTACATATTTCCATGTAAATATGAATTAGTTTTTCTATATCAAAATTGCTGAATATTGGCATTTTCATATTGTTTAAGCTAATGTACTTACACTTAGTACGTGTAATCCCTGTGACATTTTCTGTTTCATAGCATATCACTTTTTAAACATGTCAGTTGTTACCCACTAAATTTATTTCACGGTTTGCTAGTGTGGATTGTGGCCCACAGTTTGAAAAATCAATGGTTTAAGGTATTATCTCCTGAAGGGCCTTCTTAAAGTATAGAAGTTTTCACTGGTATAGTTAATGCCACAAGTTAAGACAGAGGGGCTCCAGGAAATATACATATGAAAAGAAAAGAAGAAAGATAGAAAAATCAGAGGGAAATGACTGACACAAAATGAAGGATAAACCAGGCCAGGGTCTTTGGTAAGCCACAACATAACAGAATTAGAAGTATCCTAACCTGTCACTCTGTAAATTGACAAAGTGAGACACAGAAGCAAAGGACTTTCACAAAGTCATATTTCAAATGTGTCACAGAGCCAGACCTACTTGCAGTCTGGAATCCTGCATCCCAAGAAGAACTGTGGTAACACAGGGCTTAGTCCTACACGCATGGTAAGCCCCATAGGTGAGAGCTGGCACTAAGTGCTTACCAGCATTTGAGGCATAGTGAATGTGATGATAGACAAGACTTTTAATCAGCCTCCTCTCAAATAGCCTTAGCCTATTTGACATGACTTGTCATCAGCAACCTATTCTGTTGCTGACAGCTCTTGTTGGCAAAACTAGTGTCCAATTACATGTTCATCTTAGTTAAGCAGTGGTGAGCAAGGAAATGCAGTCCACATGCAGAGCTGTACCAAGAGCCAGCTCTTTACCACAGTGAGGGAAGAAGTGGCTCGTGAATTGATGGGAGCAGCAATAGAAAACAAGACACCATGGCCTTCTCTTACCAGACCCTATCTGGATTTCAGCCTCTGCCTCCCTTTTCCCAAAATAACTAGGATTCCTTGATCTAACTAGTAAGCCCAACCTGAATTGGACTGGGTCTTTACCTTTAGTCTGTGAAAGGTACTACTTGGCTTCCTTTTGCTACTGCTGTTGTATTATCCTGGGACCCCAAATTTTTCTTCTGGCTTTCTTCCTGGGTCATCTACCTTGTGCCTCATCCCCTTAGGGATGACTCAGTGATTATGAGACTGATCAGATAGCAGGTTTATAAGGTCTGCATCCAGAGAATCTGACTTCGTCTCTAAGTAGTTGGACTCCTGATTTGCTATGAAGTCCTTTCACCCAAACACAGAAGGTTGAGGGAGACACAGAAGGCTTGGTACTAGAACCTAGAGAAGCAAGTCAATTGAGGTCCTTTTAATGGATGGTTCTTAGTATCAGACTCTGAACAGATAGTCTTTTAAAAACTGTTCTACAAAAACTTCTCCCTGGTGAAGTTCCTCAAATGCCAATGCTAGTGGCCTTTGGATAAATCTTTCCATTTTCTTTAAGAAAAGGACTTGAAGCCCTGCTTCTTAGTGGATAATTGGGTAGCTTTCTGCTATGGAAAGCCAGACTACCACCTGATATCCAACTCTACTCATCCTTTTGGTGGTGGTACCAAAGTCACATTGAAGCATTGCACTATATACCTTACACAACAAAGGTGCTCAGCTGAGAAGGCAAGTAAAGGCTGAAAAGCAGACTTACTTATCCTGCTCATCAATTGGCTTTTCATAGATTTGAACTTTAACCAGAAGAGACATCCTCGTGAATTTGGTATGTCTGAAGAGGGTATCTTTTTCTAATTCATACTGTACAGGCTAGGAAAGCACTGATGAGACCCTAAGAAGTAATTTTGAAAGAAACAATTTAAAAACTTCTCTGGGCTAGGCAACAGTCAGAGTTCCAAAGTAAGGGAACTCTAGGGATTGGGCTGTTTTTCACTCAATTTAACCTTCTGTCATCATCTTCTTCAAAGCTTCATTTCTTGAATTTATGTTCACCTGTCCTCAATCCAACTCTTCAACTTTAACTTCAATCTTGAACTCCAGGAAGTTATTAGTCAGCAATCTACCTACATTCTCTACTTGGAGAACTCATAGTTACCTCACATTCAGGGGACCTTCTGGACTTCCTCCCCTGCCAATATTCTCTATTCATGCTGGCCTCTGATGTAAATAATTGAGGAACCATACGTTGAGAAAGACTAAGGAAGGCAGAGGAATTAGCTGATGACTTTTTGAATTTTATTTTTAAATTAAATAATTGAATTTCAGAGCTGGAAAAGGCAAGTATCCCCACTTCAACATCCCTGTTAATGGACAACCCAGCTTCTGTTACCACACCTGAAGGGACTAGACCCTAACCAATCTAGCTAGTCTGGTGCTAGACCAATAACACAAACTGTTAGAATATTCTTCCTTAAATAGTTTCTCATCTGGCCTCCCCATAGCTCTCACACATTGGCCCCAGGTCTGTTTTCTGGGGAAGCACAAAATAAATCAGCTTTCTAGTTCATAGAAGATAGCCTTCCAGGAAGGGGTTATCTGTTCCCACCTTCAAAATCCAAGGAATTTTAGCAACTTGTTCACAGAGTTTCCTTGGTTTGTGTGGGCATGTACTGAAAGAGCAGAGTGGGAAGAGGGTCCGCAGAGGGAAATTTTGAGCAAATCTCCTTTCTGATTTTTGACCTTCTTATATTTTCCACTTGTCCCCAAAGAGATCTTATCAGCCATTTTTATAGCATATTGAGGTAGGTACTTCTATTTGATATGAGTCATAGCAACATAATATTGTATATATTATGTATACTAGAAGCAATATAATATAGTATTGTACATTATAATATTATTAACAAAGTATATATTAATATGTATTATATTATTTAAATAGCATTATATATTAATAGTCAAAAGTTTTTCAATAGGCCTGGTGCTAAAAATGGATGAGCCTATTTAACACTCATAGATATTCAGTGAGATAGGAACTATTATTATTCCCATTTTACATATAAAGAAACTGAAAAACACAAAAAGCAACCAGTTCCCACAGGCAGGAAGTGTCAGAGTCGAAGCTCAAATTCATGAAGTCTAGTTCTGCAAAGCAAAATGATCCTTTGTCAGAGGGTCCAAAGGGTTGGAGTTAAACCCTACTTGTGCCTCAAGTCACTGTGTAGCCTTCCTTTCTTCTTATCCTAGGATCCATATTAGTAATGCAATATGTATTAAAATGGACAAGAGGCGTCAACGAATTGACTTTTAAAGCTTCACCTAGCTAATTCACTCAGTACAAAAATGATTGCTAACAAAGTTCCCAATGCCAAACTTTGTGTGAGGAAAGCACTATCTCCCACAGAGCTTCTCACTGGGAGACCACATTAACCTGGCCTGAGTCTAGCTAGGACTGTGTAGCCTGCATATGTGTGTGTGCATGCATGTACACATGCATATGTGTGTAAATCCAGAAGCTAATGGAGTAAGTTTAGCCTGGTGTAAGCTTAGGCTTCTCCCAGAACTGTGAAGAAGAAAGTCTAGGTGGTCACCTTTGTTGTGCCCTCTATATGGTTTCCATGTTGTTACCACAAATATTTGCACTGGCAACCACAACTGGAGCTCAAATATATCAGCCTCAGTGAAGAAATTGATTCCTTATAATGAGTAATCACTTGGCATTTGCAAGATGTGCTTTTGAACCAATGCTCCCAAAGGAACCAAGAGGGGGAAAGGTGGGCTGAAGATAACCCTGATGGCACAGAAAGGATATGGCTAGGGGGGTTTGCAGGAAACAGCATAATAGAGGTTGGGGGGACAACTTGGAACAAAGGGAAAGAAATGAAAAGTGGGGAATGAAGGGATGATGAAGACAGGTAAGAGAGAGAAGACTTTCTAGCTGGTCTATAAAAACTGAGCTATCAGCTTAACCCAGAGAACCAAGGGTCGATGTCTCCACTCATCTGTGGAGGCTGGAACTAGACCCTGGCCATTGAGAGAGGTCATCTAGTATCATGTGTTAAATCCAGATAACGAGTAATGTTATACAACATAATACTTTTTAGAGATATTGTCGGAAGGGGAAGGGAGGGACAAGGGTGGGTAATTGTGGGGGGCATTCCTTGGGGTAATTCTAATATCCAGAATATATACACATTTTATATTATTTTGTTAAAAACTTCGATGGTTGTTCTATAATAAATCTCTCAATTAAAAAAAACAGCTATCTATAAATACTTCCCTACAGGGCTTGATACTTTGAGGCCCACAGGCTTTAAGGCTTTAAATGACTTTTCTAAGAACAGACCATGATTTAAAGGAGCAAAGTGAGAGTCACTCCAGCTCTATAATTTCTGTGTGGTGACATCTGTAGAGTACAGGGATCCCAGGAGTCTCAGAAAAGCACTGAATATAGATTGCAGGTAGGATGCTTCGCTTCTTTTCCATGTTTTTAACTTCCAGTTGCCTGTGTAATCTTATGTGACATTACCATCAGGTTCTAGTTGGCCCTCAGTTCTTGCTATGAGGCCTGCTGATAAGCATCTGTCTATTTATTCTCTTGTCCCTTCCCAGAAGTACAAAGCACCAATGATAGAGTTTCAAACTTTGGGTAAGGTGGATCTGTAATGGTAGTCATGTAATAAAAATGCTGTCATTCTCCCATACTATGCCAGGGAAGAAATGCCATATTACTTTTTTTATCCAGAACTTAGATACTGCCTCAGAATCATCCTCTGATGGTGAATAACCATTGGAATAAAAAAATCTATTTGCAACCCAGCTTAGGCCCATGAATCACACTAAGTAGACAACATCCTTGTCCATGTATGCAAAAGCTCATAGTTAGTAGCAGCATTCAGTCAATAAAGGCTCATTCTGTGCAGGCTCTTCTATCTATCCTGAGCACAGAAAAGATATCCCAGAAAGGGCTCTTAAACATGGCCTAATATAACTGAGGTATTTACAGTGCTTGCAATGATAATTTTAGTGCTTGAGCTTCCTGAAAAAAGAAATTACAGTAGGAAATATAATTCTTATATTTGAGAAAAGGAGAAACAAAAATTCCCTTGAATAAAATGGAAAGAGAATTTATGCAAGAAAAGTTTATTGCTTGCTTTCCCAGGTTTTATCACTATGATAGATATCTTGACACGGATTACTACATTTGAAATTCGTGACAAGCCAATGAGATAAGAATTATTAGTCTCATTTTATAGATGATGAGATTAAAGATCAGAGAGATAAAGAACCCTGTTCAAGGTCTACAACTGGTACATGGTAGAGTCAAGATTTTATTCAAAAGAACCTTTCCAACATACCATATTGGCTCCAAAAGTAACGCAGAGTGATATAATGGAATTTTAGTACACTTGTTCTACAAAGGTATATGCTGAGCTTCTCGTAAGTATCAAGCATTGCTCTAGGCACCACATACAACACGACAGATGCATTCCTGCACTCATAGAGCTTATGGTCTGGAAGACTAAAATTTAAGTGGGACAGAGGCAGTGCTCAAATTATTACTCAAAATATATTATTGCAATCTATGAAAGTGTTAATAAAAGAGTATATGGAGCCACGAAAACATATTCCAGAGAGGAGGATTTGCTGAAGTTTGGGAGGTTTGAATTAAGATGTACAGATGAAGAGAGGTAGGGAGAATAATAAAATGTTTCAGGCTGATGGAAAAGTTTGTGGAAAAGCCTTACGGTGGAAATATCTGGAAAAAGGCCAATGTGTCAGGAGCACAGAGCTTAAAGACTGAAGAGATTGGTGAAGACGGCTCTATAAGCTCCAGTGAGGAGTTTGGATTTTTAGCTTATCAACAAAGGGAGCCACTGAAGAATTTTAACGAAAATAATGAAATGACCCATTATGCATTTTAAAAGTATTTCTCATGATCATATATGGTATGCATATATAAATGTACATAAAACCTGTCTGTACAATTCAATGAATAATTATAATGTCATGTTTTTGACTAGGATGACTATTCCTGCTTTTTCAATTAAGATTTTCACAATGTATCTTTTTCCATCATTTTACTTTCAACATAGCTATGCCATTATATTTGAAGTGAACTTGTGGAAAGCGCATTGTCAGATCAATAATTTTTCCAGTAGGTAGATATTTACCTTTTAATTGTATTTAGGTTGTTAACATTTAAGATGAACATTAGGTCAGTATGCCATTTTTTCCTGTTTGATTTCTCTTTTTCTTATCTTTCTATTCTCTTTTCTTACATTCTTCTGTCTTTTACTAGGATTTCATTTTAATTTATTTGTGATGTTTGTAGTGTATTGCTTTGTATCATTTCTTAGTGATTGCTCTATGTATTATAATATGCACACAAAATTTTCACAGTCTATTTGTATTTGTATTTTGCTATTTCAAGCCAAGTATGAATCCCTTCCTTTCTTTAGGTCCTTTTACCCTCCCCATTTTATAATTTTTAAGTGTTTATTCTACATACATTGGATGTCACATGACATTATAGTTAGATAATTTTTGCTTCAATTATCAAATATTGATGTGAGATACATATGAGAAGTACAATCGCCTATTATATTTGTCCCTATGATTTATCTGTATGCTTATCCATTCCAACGTTGCTCTTTCCTTTCTATCATTCCAAGCTTTATTCTGTTACCATTTACATTTTTTTGGCACCAGGGATTGAACCCAGCAGGGCTTAACCATTGAGCCACATCCACAGCCTTTTCAGATTGTGTGAATTATATTGTGCGGTCCCATTTTTCCTTTTATCTTTTATCATCTCCGTTACACTATTGAGCTGAATTGGTGAAGGCTTTATTTTCAGCTCTTGTTATTTTTCATTTCTATAAGATCTAATTAATGCCTTTTTGTAATTTCTCTTTCTTGCCAAGGTGTTCTTTTCTTATTTTATTCAAGAAAATTTGTAATTTATTGTTGAAATATTTTCTGATGGCTGCTTTAAAGTCCTTGTTGAATAATTCCAATATCCGAATAATTTCAGTGTTGGCATCATTTGGTTAGTTTTCCTCATTCATTTTGTGATTTTCCCGACTGGTATTATGTGTGGCTTTTTATTGGATTTTAGATTTTTGCATATAATGTTTTGATATTCGGAAGCTTATTTAAATATTTTGATCTTCTTTATTTTAAATAGGCAGCACCCCTATTGAGGTGTGCAGGAATCATGTGGGTGGGTACTTTTAATTTCTCTCTGGGCCCTGCTGATACAACCTCTGCAAAAGTGGTGCACTGACTCATTGCTTCATTGTAGATGGAAATGATCAGAAGTTTAGTCATCCCCTTTACCCCATTATATCTTCTCAGTCAAAACAGGACATTGTCTTGCTGCCTGTGAATAAGGTGTCAGATTAACCTCTCACTGGTTCCATTACCTGCGCTGGAGGGCTAATTCAAATTGTTCCATTGATGTTGTTTTGAGGTGAAAGCTCCATTTACACTAGGCCCTGTTGACACAGGAAGAGGTGGGAGAAGAAGGAAGCAGTACCATCTATCCTTGTTTTGCAGTGTATCTTACAGATTCGTTGATGCTAGATGTGTTTGGAGATTCAGCCTCAGCCCTACTGAGGCTACACTGTCTTGGCAGAGACAGATGTATATCTACTTTTAAATATAGTTTTATGTCTGAATTTTCATCCATAAAAGATAGCTAAATTTACTTTTCACACACTTTGTGTTAATGAAATCATATAATGTCCCCCATATCTCTTGATCAGCATTATGCTCATGAGATCAGTGCCTGTTGTTGCATATAACTATAGTTCATTTATTTTCATTGCCATATAGTTTCCTGTTGTGCAAATATACTAAAATCTATTTACCCAATCTACTCTACACAAGCATTTAGGTTGCTTCATCTTAATTAACCCATTGTAAGTTGAAAATGCTATAGGTTGACAGTGCATTTAATATACATACTCTACTGAATAGTATAGTTTAGAAACACCACACACTGTGAAGTATCCATTGTTTACTTTCATAACCATATGACTGACAGGGATTTGTGGCTTTG
>PVKS010041063.1:0-10778 GCA_004027875.1 Aplodontia rufa
GCATCGCCTCACCCCTGACCATCTTTGGTTTGGTAATGATTTCTCTGAAGTCATTGAATAAGCAAATAAAGAAAAAATTAAGGGGCTGGAGCGGTGGCTCAGTGGTTATAGCGCTTGCCTGGCATGCGTGAGAACACGGGTTCAAACCCCAGCACCACATACACAACTAAGTGTCAGAGCAACGAAAGCCATGTGAAAAACTCAATAAAAAATGATTCTCTCTCTCTCTCTCTCTCTTTAAAAGAAAAGAAAAAATTAAGTCCCACGAAAGACTTGAACTTCACCATACTTTTGTTCATTTCAAAGTGGCGATGGGCCTGGTCCCAGGAGCAGTGGGAGGAGGGGTACTTTCGCCAGTGAAACTCCTGCAGCCCCTGGAGTGTGCTTGGGACATGGGACAGTTTGAGTCAGTGAGCAGCAAGACGCCAGCCACCGGGCCAAGACCGACCCCAGCCTCACTTTTGTCAATATATTCCCCCTGGTGTCCTCAGCCCTGGCGCTGTGACGACTGGAGTCAATATCTGCTTTAATGTGTTTTGGATTCATTAACATGGACTGGATTAATCAGCCCACACGGGCTTTTCAATTAGGAAGAGAAGTTTCTGCCCCTGTTTACAGAGGGCTTAGATCCCTGCTTAGCAGATGACAGGCCGTGCCTTCCCTCCTCCCCGCAGCTACCTCTCCTCTTCCTCCCCTTCCTTTTTTGCTTCCTTCCTCCCACCCTTTCTCCCTCCATTCTCTACTTCCTTTCGTCTCCCTCAATCTCTCCTTACCTCCTGTTCCTTCTTTCTCTTTTGCTTTCCTTCCCTGGATTTCATGAATAAGTGGATTTGCCCTGTCTCTCTTTGGGGCTATTTGTCCAGATGGGCTAGTATGAGTAGGCATGTGATTAGTAGCATCTAGTCTACTCAGGTGACATCTAATCCAGCTGCCCAGCCACACTAACTATTCTCCAGCCTGTGTTTGCATTCCTGCAGACCCTGGGAGCTCACAGCAAGCCCCTGTCACTGCTAAAAGGCTGAGCACAGAAGGGTGAGCTACCATCTGTCCCCAAGTTTCCCCCACACCCTAAGCCTGCTTTTCAGGACCCATCAAAGGCCAGTAGCAGGCTGGAGCAGTGGCTTAGCAGTTACGGTGCTTGCCTGGTGTGTGCAAGGATGCAGGTTCGAACCCCAGCACTGAACACACAATGAAGTGTCGAAGCAATGAAAATCACATGAAAAACTAAATAAAATTGATTCCCTCTCTCTTAAAAAAAGAGAAAAAAAAAAAAAAAGAGTCTAGTCCAGTGACTGCTGTTCTGTGATGACCTTTTGTGACAAAGATGCAGAAATCCGATGCTGCAGGGGAGCCTCCCTTTGTGCTGAACACTCCGCTGCTCCTAGTGTCTCCTCTTTTGCATCCAGGCACTTCCTGTATCACACAAAGCAATGTGCATGTGGTTTCTACCATGTTATAAACAGCCTTTGTTCTTTTAAAAAAAAAAAAATTTAAAATATCCCATAAACATGATTCCACATGGTATGCCCCTCTCCAGCACACAGCTACCTTTTAAGTGGTTCACCTGGCAACCCCAAGAAGGCTTCACCTCCCACCGTGGATGGATGACACCCTGCTTATAAATGTTTTCCCAGCGTCTTGTTCATTTGCCTTTTTCCTTGTATTGAAAATTTCCTCGGGAGAAATTCACATTAGTGAGACGCCTGGACTGTTTACCTTGATTCGACTTTTGGGACATGCTGTTAGCTTGCCTTAGAAAATGTCCACGCCAGGCGGGCTGCCACCCCCGCAGTAGGGCATATCGCCTCCCTTAGAACCGTCCCCTGCACCAGGTATTCTCTTTGTAATATTTTTCCTGTTTTGTGGGAATAAAGTCACCTTAAGGTTGTTTTTCTATTTGATGTCTTTTACTATTGATTTAAAAAGAAAAACACATCTTCCTTGTGCATGTTATTTGTCTTACTCTGGAATGAATTGTTGTACCTCTTCTTCATTTGCATATTGAGGTATTGATGTTTTCGTTACAAACTCCAGTGAGCTCTTAGCTTGGAAAGATATTAAGCCTTAGCTGTCTGTGGTCAGGTGTTTCCTTCCAGTATATTCTCTCTCTCTCTCTCTCTCTCTCTCTCTAAGAGAAAGAGAATATCAGAGTTGATTTCTTTTATTTTTTAATCTGTTTTTTTTTGTTTGTTTGTTTGTTTTTCCTCCACTTAGTTGTATATGTGGTGCTGGGGACTGAACCTGGGCACATGCCAGGCAGGCTCTCTACTGCCGGGCCACCACTCCAGCCTCTCACATTCACTTTAATTTAATCATGTTATTCTTCCTGTTTTCTGCCAGGGAACCCCACCACTGAGGACCAGGGGATGACAATGGCCACTAACTGCCCAGCCCTCATAGCTGATGCCTTTTGAGATCTAAAAGAATAATATTATGAAAGCACCAGCCAGGTGTGGTGGTGCATACCTGTAATCTCAGCAACTCAGGAGGCTGAGGCTGGAGGATCACAAGTTCAAAGCCAGCCTTAGCAACTTAGTGAGGCCCTTAGCAACTTAAAGAGACCCTGCCTCAAAATAAAAATTAAAAAAGGGCCACCAGAGCCCAACTGCTCTAAGCAGGTGGAGCACACGGGAAGGAGGTGGGGAACCCATGTCCCTGGGTCCCTTGCCCTCTCTCAACAATACCAACAGCCTGCAGAGCAGTAAAAAAACATCTGCTGCCAACCTCTCCAGGTTTGTAACTTCAAACTCCCCTGGCAGAGGAGGGAATTACCATATTTGGGGGCAATTTACATGAAATTACCATGCACCAGCCAACAGCTGCCGCCCGGAGCGGGAGGCAGGCTGTGCGGAGCCGATCACATTTGTACACATGATAATGAAAACCCGCGCTCGGGCCTCCACATTCGCCCATAAATATGGTCATTATGATCTTGTTGGCATTGCTTGTTGAATTCCATCTTGCAAATTGTTTCCTGGTTGCCTGTGGGAGCTGACTTGGGCTCTTCTTGGTTCCCTTCTCTCTAAGATGTGACAGGGTTTGTGGCTCACCCTAGTCAGTTTGGAATCTCAGGACACGTTCC
Source organism: Aplodontia rufa (assembly GCA_004027875.1). Lineage (NCBI taxonomy): Eukaryota > Metazoa > Chordata > Mammalia > Rodentia > Aplodontiidae > Aplodontia > Aplodontia rufa. The sequence goes on from PVKS010041063.1 coordinate 3,083, forward strand.
ACCCAGTCTCACTGACAGGTGTTAAGAACCTACTGTGTGCATGGTGTGGGGGACATTAGCTAAAAGGAGAAGGGCTGAGAGCCTTTGGGACATCGGACAGGCCCTCCTGCGTAGACTAGGCTGACCAGTACTACCAGGCAGGGTTGGGCTGGAGTGAGAATTGAAGGCCAAGATTTAAAAAGGACTTTTCTAGCCCTGTGCTGGCCCCTCGAGGGATGGCATGTGGACCTGGGGAACAGGAGCAAGGCATAGGGCTCAGAGTTCTGCTGACCAGCTGAGGACTGGGGGCAGGAGAGGGGATCTGGTACCAGGATGCAAAGAATCTCATGAAATCCGACACTGAATCATTTCACACCTCCGGAGAGGACTGGACTCAGGCAGCCGAAAGCTAACAGATGCCAGGAATCTGCTTTCTCCAGTCCATCCATCTGCAGCTTCTGTCCGCACAGGGGCTCCAATTGCCTGTCTGTGAATGCATGTCTCCTGTTCTTCCCTCTGCAGGGTGGAACATGGACCTCAAAAGTGTCGTGTTTATGTGTGATAATCTAACCATCCACAGGATGTCCCACTTCTGAATTACCAAAGAACTTTGCAATGAGCTCTAACGGGCCCAGCTAGTGTCAAGTACCTGCTCCCAGCCCAGCCTCCTGCAACCAAGAAGGCAGGCTCACCTCTTGACACTTGTGGCTGAGAACCCACCCTCCCAGGGTGGTCAGGACGGGAGACTCCAAGGAAGGGGCACTGAGAGACAACCACATGGATGTCTATCATAACCTTGGGTTAGCACTTTTTTTAATAATTAAAATTTTTATTGAGACAGCTGCAAATGCACACTCAGTGGCAGGCATGCACAGAGCGCTCTCGTACGCTTGGGCCAGTTTCCCCTGGTGCTGATGTTCGTAGAACTATAGCACACTGTCACAATCAGAATAACTGACACAGATGTAACCCCCGAATCTTACTCAAATTTCGCCGGTTTCATGTGTACTCGATTGTGTGTTTTAAATTCTATATGGATCTAACCCCTGTAAAGGTCTGTATCCCACACCATACTCAAGACACCAAAAGGCTCCAACACCACAACGGTCCCTGTGTTGCCCCTAGAATGAGCTAAAAAAAAAAAATGCAGTCTTCACTGTACCACTAGGGAGCCACGTCCCAGTGGCTGGAATCTATGACTGTGACTTTCTATGGAAACAAGGACTTTGCAGATGTGATTAGATTAAGGGTCTTGAGATGGAGAGATTATCTTGGGTCATGCAAGTGGGGCCTGAATATGATCATGAGGATTCTTATCAGAGGTAGGCAAGAAGATCAAAAGAAAAAGCAGCAAGAGGTTAAGTGACGCAGGGAAGAGCCCAGGATTGCAGGCTGCCCCCAGAAGCTGGAAGGGGCATGGAAGTGGGGTCTCCCTGGAGTTTCCAGAAGGCACCAACTCTGCCAACACCTTGACCTTAGTCCAGTGAGACTGATTTTGGACTTCCAGTCTCCAGAACTGTGAGAGAATAAATTCATGTCATCTTAAGTCACTAAAGTTTGTGGTGTTTTATTACAGAAACGAAAGGAAACTTTTATAACTATCTTTACCTCCAGGCAGGCACTCATCCCTGCAACCACTAATGTGTTCTCCATCCTGGAAATTTCATAATTTTGGAGGTATTATATAAATGGAATCATGCAGTTTGTAACCTTTTTGGAATTCACAAAATTTCCTAACTCCACAACTGTTAGATTTTTGAAATTTATTTTCAATTTTGGGTACTGGGGATTGAATCCAGGGTGCTTCACCACTGAGCTATATCCGCAGCCCTTTTTTTTTAATTTTTTTTTATTTTGAGACAGAGTTTTGCTAAGTTGCTGAGGATGGCCTCAAACTTGAGATCCTCCTGCCTCAGCCTTCTGAGTTGCTGGGATTACAGGTGAGTACCACCATGTCCAGCTTCCCTTTGCTGTTTGAAAGGGTGAGTGGAGGAGGACCAAGAAGGGCCTGTGGAGCTCAGGAGAGCAGTGAGGGTGGGATGCGGCCACAGGAGCAGATGTGTCCATAGGGCTACAGAAGCTGCAGGCAACTGAGATGCCTGGGAAGAGCAGAAGGAGGGGCGGGAGGGCCTGCAGGCATTTAGGGGTGGGAAGGAGGTGCAGCAGGACCTCACACGAGGAAAGGTCTGTGGGGAGGAAATCACTGTGGCTGTGACATTTCCTAAGAGGCTAGGGTAGCCCTCAAGTGCAAGCCACATTCCACAGGCTGTCCCATTTCTGGCCCTGCTCAGCACTTAGGTTCATCATCTCCCCTTCTGGGAGGCAGATACCATTGTGTTCATTTTAAGTGAGGAGCCCAAAATCTCCAGGGATGGTCCTGCCCAAGGACACCTGGTTGGGAAGGGGCAGAGTTAGTAAAGGAACCTGGGCTGTTGGTGCTGGATTGAATATACCAGCCAGGTGAGCAAGATTGGAATGAGCTGGTGTGGACATGCGGGTGCTGGATGCCCAGGAGGAGGGCCCTGGACTTTGAACTCCACCCTGGGGGTGTGCTGGTAGAGAGAGCACTGGGAAGGAACTTCAGGGGGCTGTTTGAAGAGAAGGAGCAGTCCAGAGAGGGAGAGAGTCTGGAGATTCAGGAAAGACAGACAGACAGAGGAAGACTGAAGACCAGGAGCCTCGGGCTCCTCACCTTCAAGGGCTGTAACAACAGCCTCGCAGGCGGAGAGGCCTGGGAGCGCTCAGAGTAAATAGGTACAGGGGACATGGCCAGCTGTGCTCCTAGCAGAGGGAGCACGGTCACAAAAGGGCTCTTTCCTTCCCCCAGGTCTCGGAGGCCCTTTTGCCCCTTCTCTGAGCTGTCCCCCACCCTACCCTACCACTGTCCTGTTGAGCAGTGGCCTGGGGATTCTAAACAAAGACAACAGGGAACCAGAACAGGAGCGATCAGAAGCCATCCAAGCTGCTGCCAAGTCCCCGCCCCCAACACACACACCCCTGGGCGCCTGCAAACACCCCCTGGCTCCGGCCCAGCAGGGGCCTTCTGGTGAGAACCCAGTGGGAGCGCAGCCTTCTGGGACTGAGCTGTCAGGCATCTCCTGCAGATTTCAAGAGGCTCCCCTCCCCCAAGGGACGCCTTTGTCTTTGTTTCCTAGACAAGGCAGCAGCAGGAGGTGGGAAGAGCAAAGGAGGCACTGTCCTTGCACCCAGGGAGCCCGCAAGGAGAGGAGGGGGGTGGCAGGACTCAGATGCCTTTGTAGCTTTAATGCAGCTCGGCCTCGGGATGGGGGTGGCTCAGAGAATTGAGTTCATGGCCTTCCTGAAGGTGGTCAGAAAGGGCTCTGTGGCCCTGGACTGTTTGGCAAGGACAGTGGGGGGCGGGGGGTAGGCAGCAAAGGCAGGAGAAAAATGTCCCCAGTGGAGACCACATGACCAAAGGCCTAGCAGCAGGAAAAGATCTGAGCAACTTGGGGCCCAGGAGCTCCCCTGCTCTGCGAGTGGGGGTGGGCCCTCCAGAGCGTAGGTGGAGACACTGGGGAAGTGGGAGAGGCCACTGATGGGAGACACCACTGAGGCCCCCAGGCCAGCTGGATGGCAGATGCTCGAATACACAGCTGAGGACATGACCTTGGTTTTTTAGCCAATGGGGAACCACTAAATTTTTGAATGGGGGGGGTGACTTAATAAGGATGATGACGCTGCACACTGGAGTGGAGGACAGAATCAGCAGGGGAGGCAGGGAGAGCAACAAGGGAATAGCTGTTGTCTGGATGGGGTGGTGGCTGTTGGGACGGTGGCCATTGAGATACAAGATGTGCTGAAGGAAGATCTTGTAGCACCTGGGACTGAAGAGAGCGTGGTTGAAGAAGAATCGGTCAGAGGTGACCCTCAAGGCCACCCACGCTGGCCTTTGGAGATACAACTGGATCAGATAGAAAGCAGGAGAATGTGAGGTGATCTTTCTCTGAGCACAAATCCCTGAGGTACCCTGTGTGTGTCAGGGAAGATGGCTTTGCTCTGGGCAAGCCTCTGTTGCCTTCTGCATCCTCCCTGGTCTCCCAACACACGTGTGAAACAGGTGTCTGGGGACTATTGATGCTGGGTTTTTGAGATGAGGCCGGATTCTCTGCTCCCGCTGGCGAATGGAGTCTGGGCCGCTACAGATTCCAGCAGCCAAAACAGCCCGCTTCTAGTGTTTGCAGCCATTCCCAGTTAAAACTGGGAATTTGGGCTGGCTGCAGGTGTCTGCAGCCGAAAGTGTTAGCAGCTCCCCAGCTCAAAGCTGGGTGTTGCAGCTCTTGGTGTGGTGGGAATTCACCCCGGGGAATTTGGCGCCAGTCTTCTGGGTTCTTGTCTCGCGAATTTGAAGAATAAAATCCACGGACAACCACGGAAGAAGGAGTAAAAGGAGTAGGATTTATTTAGGAAGAAGGGCAGAGACTCCGCAAAGCGGAGGGGTACCTGGAAGCAGGACACCGTCTAATGGAGGTTAGGCCAGGGGTTATATAGATTTGGGAAATGAGCATAATTAACACTCATGCAAAGCAGGCATTGAGAAATGCATCAACTCCGTTGGTCAAAATCTATGTAAAACAGGCATTGAAACTGGTCAAGATCACCATTGGTTAAAACAAAGGGTGGCAAATACTTCCTAGTAGCCACCTGTGACCACCCCCATCTCTTAGTTGGAATAAGGGTGAGCCTCAAGGTCTTTTTGCATCTGAAGGCCCTGGGCATGCCTGTGACCACCCCATCTTAGTTTGGACTAGGGTGAGCCTCAAGGTCTTTTTGCATCTGAAGGCTCTGTCAATCACTCTCTGCCTCCACCAGCTAGCTCTTGGATTGGGGCCCTTGGTCCTGACTACCTAGCCATTTCACTGTCTCTCCTAATCTGTCTCACTATGGCATATGGTAGGGCTGGGTGCTGGCCCAGCAGACCTGGGGCTGACCCCGGAGGGAAGGTCAGGGGAAGGAAAAGGAGACAATTGTGGGTGGGAGCACAGGAAGGGGAGGCACTGAGCGTCACGGGGTAGGTAAAGGGAGCATTTTTCCCCTCAAAGTGGGTACCCACAGGCCCCTCTCTTCCCATCATTCCAACAAGGATGAGCACCTCCCCTATGCTGGGGGGTGGCAGAAGCACCCTTGTCCTGAGAGGTCTCCAGCTAATGGGGGAGAATGGTGTGCTGTAGTGGACTCCAACCTTGGGGTCATGGTGTCAGTGCCATGAGACAGGGGCAGGGTGACAGTTCAGGGAACGGTCCTCAGGGAAGTATGATCACAGGGATTTGGAGAAAACAAAATAGGAGGAGAGGAAACCGCTTGGGCCAACGCATAGAGCTAGGAGTCTAGGCGTGTAGACAGGAGCCCAGGAGAATTTGGGAAGGGGAGAAGGGGGACAGAGGACACAGCTCTGGAAAGGCAGGTCCGGGAGATTGCAGTGACCAGTGCTTTGGCTGCAGGTGGACAGTGGGGAAGGCAGAGAGGACGGCAAAGGGAAGGGGAGATGGTGGGGGAGGCAGGGGGAAGATGATGGAAGATTTTCATAATAGCAGAGCTGCAATGGCTGCCAGGCCTGAGGGGTCACAGGGTCCTGGCCACCCGCCTGCCAGGACCTCCCAGTTTACATTATGTCTGGGTCCTGATCCTTTACATTACATTTCCGGATCACCCACTCATAAATCCTCTTCCTGCCTGAGGCCGAAGCCCTTGAACAGAGAGCAGCTTTGATTTAAAGACAGGGCTGGCAGTAAAGGGGGAACAAACTATTCAGAGAAGAGCTTGGGCTTCCCTGGGGCAACACTGTAATTAATACGGGGTCATTGCTCTTCCTGAGAGCCTTCCTAGAGCACGCTGGGAGGGGGAGATGGCCCATCCCCACCTGTGCATTGGCGCATGGGCTGCATGTTTTCCAGAAGTAGGAGAAAGGGGCCCAACTCTCACACCATGGCCCCAGCCAGCTCCCTGCAGAGGTCAGCAGCAATCCTCACCTGCTGGAGACCTGCCCTGTGTGACTCCTTCCCCTGGGCTAGAAGGCTGAGGTGTCCAGGGTGTGATCCCTGCCCAGCCATCAGATGACACCACAAACCCTGGGCCCAGCCCTTGATTGCAGTCTCTTGAGACACCATGAAGCAGAAGACACAGTTTTCTTCTTCTTCTTCCTCTTCCTCTTCTTCTTCTTCTTCAAGAGAGAGAGAGAGAGAGAGAGGGACAGTGAGAGAGACAGAGAAAGAGAGAAGCAACTTTATTTAGTTTTTCACATGGCCTTAGTTGCTCCAACACTTAGTTGTGTGCGTGGTGCTGGGGTTTGAACCCGGGTCCTTGTGCTTCCCAGGCAAGTGCCGAAACCGCTGAGCCACCGCTCCAGCCCCAAAATGCGTACTGTTTTCAGCCCCTGTGTCTTGGGATGATTTGCTACACAGCAAAGATAACTATAGATAACTCAAGCACCTGCTAAGGTGAGCCGGCTGACTCCTTGCTGTGACTCTCCGTTTTCCCGTCTGAATAAATAGGCTAATAATATCCAGCTGGAGGGATTGAGCCTGATCATACACAAAGGCAAGTAGCAAGAGCTCCATGAACTGCAAAAAGCTTTGTAAAAGGGATTTTTTTTTGTTGTTGTTGTTAGAGGGGCTGGGGAGAACGGGGTTCTCATCTGACTTCCCAATTGACAGGGTTGGTGGCCTTGGATAAGTCAATTAACCAGGCTGTCCCAGGTTTTCTCTGTGAAGAGCGGCTATTGGGAGGACTAGAGGAAAATTCAAATTGCCCAGCATGTGCCTCGCACATAGTAGGCACTCAAAACGGATACAACCCCCCCCCCCCAAATAGCCCTTCAGATTTGTGGTGCTACTATTGCAACTGTGACTCAGATGGAGGGATGGGCAATGTGAACGCTGGCTGTGTCCCCGCAGAGGGGCCAGGGCACAGCGGAAAGGTGCTGGACTGGGATGCACCTGGAAGCCTGGGTTCAGGTGCTGCTGATTTTTTTTTTTTAAAGAGAGAGAGACAGTGAGAGAGAGAAAGAATCAATTTTATTTTAATTTTTCATGTGATTATCATTGCTCGAACGCTTTGCTGTGTACGTGGTGCTGGGGTTTGAACCCGCATACTCGCGCATGCCAGGCAAGCACTGCTGAGCCACCGCTCCAGCCCCAAGGTGCTGCTGCTTTGACAGCCAGCTGTGAGACGTTGGGCAGGTCTCTCCTCCTCTGGGCCTGGTCTGGAATAGAGCTAATCTCCACCCCTGTGGCACCTGGCAAGACCTAAACTGGTACCCACGCAGGAGGATATTTATTGTGCAGGGAGCAGTAAAAGGAGAAAGTGTGTGACCTTGAGGACCACATAGTTAAACAGGGAGAGAAGACACAGGTGCAGGGGAAGACTGCATAGACAGCGAAACCTCATGGCTGGAGGGCACTCATAGGAGAGGGATGTCCACGAGGGTGGAAGGTGTGCTGGAGCCTGGCCCCCATGGCCTGGAATTTCAGGTGGAACAGCTCAGACTTCATCCTGAAGTCAGGAGTCCCAGTAACCTACTGAAAGGCCATTCAAGAGCTAGGGCAGAAGGACCACCAAGGAGACGGATTCAAGAATCTTCACCAGGCACAGTGGTGCACGTCTGTGATCCCAGCGGCTTGGGAGGCTGAGGCAGGAGGATCTCAAGTTCTAAGCCAGCCTCGGTGACTTAGTGAGACCCTAAGCAACTTAGCAAGACTAC
>PVKS010041064.1:0-16263 GCA_004027875.1 Aplodontia rufa
TAGTTTAGTATTATTACATAGTAATTTTGTTATCCCACAGTTTATTAAACTAATCTCTATATTAACAGATATTTTGGATTATTTTAATTTGTTCATTATTAGAAATAATGCTGCTATAAACATCTTCATTAAAGTGTCTTTGTATCCATATTTGAACATTTTTATGGATTAGATGCAAAATTATTAGGTCAAAGAATTTGTGAAATTTTAACTTTGGAAGATACTGCTAAATTGCTGTTTAAAGGGCTTTGCTAATTAGTTCTTTCATGAAGTATGCATGAATGTTCTTTTCCCTAACTTCTTGTTAACAGTGAATTTTATCGGTACGTAAAAATTTTGCCAGTTTGATAGGTACAAAGTGATATATGATTCTTGCTTTACTTGTGTTTTTATGATTTCTAGAGAAATTGAACATCTTTTAAAAAATATTTTCACCTGCTTGAACTTGGAATTTTTGCTTGTTCCGTTTTTCTACTGAGTTATTTTTTAAGAAGCTCTTTATATATTCCTTGTCAGTTGTTTATGTTGCAAATATGTCTTTTAATTTCTTTATGATACCATGCAATGAAAAAAATTTAAAACTGTCATGTATTTTGATCTTTTCAGCTTTTCATCAATGGTTTTTGAATTTCTGGTGTAGTTTAGCAAAGCCATTCTCATCCCAAGATTATAAAAATATTACATTACTTTTTCTTCTAATACTTCATAGTTATTTAGCATTTGATATTTTAATACACTTGAACATTTTTAATGTTTTTATGAGGTAGGAATACAACTTAATTTATTCCTCAAATTACAGTCGTATGCCCCTCAAACCATTTATTAAATTGTATATTCTTTCACTAGTGATTCCAAATATATGTATATATATTTATATATATTCCAAATATATGTATATATATATATTTTACTAAAAATCACCATATGTACATAGGTCTCTTTCTGGGCTTTATATTTTATTTCTTTCCTGTTAATATCTTTTCCAAATTTTCCTCTTTAAATCACTATGTCTTTTGCATGCTTTGGTTTATAATGAAACAAATCTCCCTGTCACTATTCTTTCTCTCTTTCCAATATATTTTAGAATTAGTCTTCCAAGTTCAATAAAAAAGTGACGCTGGGATTGTTTTTGTTATCAGCATTACACTAATTTAAAATGCTAATTTCAACAACACAGACCTCTAGGCAGTCTTGACTTAAACTCTCACCCTCAGTTTTATGTCCATCAAGTAGGAATTAGCAATGGCACCTAGTTCAAAGGTTATCATGAAGAATAATCTGATGGAATCCAGGTAGAGCTCTAGAACCAGACCCTGGCACACGAAACCTCTCAATATGTGTTAATTGTTTAGTTACCTTCATTATTAGGAAGACAGCCTCTCTCTCTTATTACTTGGGTCTTCCTGACCTCTTGGTGTTGTTCAAGGAGTTATAGTCTTTTTTGTTTAGCTGTGCACCCTTTAATGTTTTATTTATAGATCTTTACAGTATCGTTACTAGAATGAATGAATGTTTTCTTCCTTGCCTCATTTTTCTTTCATGTTTATTTACTTGTATTTTATTTATTTTTTATTTTTATAAAGAAAGAGAGAAGAAGAGTGAGAGAGAGAGAGAAAGAGAGAATCAATTTTATAATTTTTTTTCTTCTGGCCTTTGCTTCTCCAACAATTAGTTTTGTATGTGGTGCTGGTGTTCGAACCTGAGTCCTTGTGCATTCCAGGCAAGAGCTCCAACCACTGAGCAACCATTCTATCCCATTTATTTACTTTTTTTTTTTAGCTTTCCTATATACCAATAATAACAGGACTGAAGAAGAAGTCAGGAATTCAGTTCCTTTCAAAATAGCTTTGAAAAAAATAAAATACTTGGGAATTAACCTAACAAGGGAAATCAAAGATCTCTTTAATGAAAACTATCGAACATTGAAGAATGAAATCCAAGATGACCTAAGAAGATGGAAAGATCTCCCATGCTCTTGGATAGACAGAATTAATATAATAAAAATGGCCATTCTACCAAAAGCTTTATATAGATTTAATGCTATCCATTTATTTAATTTTACATTGAGATATGTTTTAAATGCAATAAAATACACAGATCTTAAGTATTCAGTTAACAAAGTTTTAACAAATCAATGTAGCTGTGTATCATTGAAATTAAGATATTACTTTTTTTAAAAAAATTCATATAAATGTAATCACACCCAACACACTCTTTCATTTGGCTTCTTTTGCTTAACATAATGTCTATGACATAACAGTGTCATTCATGCCATTGTGTATGGCAGTAATTTGATGTTTATGTTGCTGAGTAGTAACACTACTCAAATTGTAACAGTTTGATTTTCCACAGTCCTGTTGATGGGCATTTGCATGCTATTATGATTAAAGACTTGCTTGACCTGTTCAAGTCTTTTCATGTGCATGCATAGGTTTCATTATCTAGGTATAGAATTGCTGAATTGAAAGGTAGGTGTATGTATAACTTCCTAAGATACTACCAAAATAGTTTCTAAAATGGTGCTGTAACATTTCACACATTAAATAGCAGCAGCATGTGAAAATTCTACTGGTTAAGTAGTGATATTTTCATTGTGCTTTAATTTCTATTTCTTTGATTAAAAAATCAAAGATTGAGAATTCTCACTAGTCATTTTTATGTCTTTTTTGTCAAATGCATATTCATGCCTTTTTATTGTTGACATATACAAGCTATTAACATTTGAAAAATCATCTTTATTGAGTTATATTTTCTATAAAATAAATTGCAGTAATTTTAAGTGTTCAGTTTAAGGAGGTTTGACAAAGGTATGTGCTTTGGTAACTAACACTCCAATCAAGATATAAAACAAATACCCTAGAAAACAGCCTAAAAACTTTCTACAAAGTAAAATACAGAACTAAAATATGCCTCAACAACTTCATACCCAACCATTCACCAACTAAATAATTTTAAGCAGCGTATCAATATATAGAGTTTTTTTGTATTTTTAATTAAAAAAGTAACATGCAGCATAGTTGATTTCTTTACTGTTCAGTCCTATGAATTTTAACTCATGAATATGTATTTCCAGTATGAATCTAGATACAGAACAATTCCATAACCCCCTAAAACCTCCCTCATGGTCTTTTATGGCCATACACTCCCCAACCCTTAACTTCTGAAAATTCTGATTAATTCACTACTAAAATTTTGTCTTTTTGAGAATGTCATTATCAGTGGAATCCTACATAAGCTTTTGAGACTTTTTCATTCAGTATATTGCCTTTGAAATTCAGCTAAATTTTTCTGTGTACCAAAAATTCATTCCTTCTTATTATTGAACAGTATTCCATTGCAATGAATACCAAATTTTATTTGTCGGTTGAAATATAAGATGATTCTTTTTTAACTTAAAAGAAGTCTGGTTTATGGATTTCTTTCATTTTTTAATATTTAAACATTTTATTATTATTTATAATGTTAATTTCTTTTAGATAGTAATGTGTGTCTTGTCTAAGAAAATTTTGTCTACATTAAGATCACGAATATATTCCCCCATGTTTTTTTTTTTTTCTTTCAGGTAGTTTGTTTCCTAGCCTTGGGTGGTTTCCACATGCACATAAAGTAGTCATTACTCAGTTGAAAATGTGGTCCCCTGATGGTCTACAGAGCTCTTTCTCTCTTCTTTAATCTCTTCTCCAGGATTCTCTCCTCTTAATTCAAGCTTCCTTTACTATCTTGGATACCTCCTCCCTTCAACACAGGGAGGCCACTGGAATCTGCCCGGGTTCCCTTTTCTTTGTGTCACGACTTAGAAACACCCGTTTTGAGTTTAGTGTACTTAAGAAATCAAAACAATGTCATTCATTGTCTGATAACCAGTGTTTTGAAATTCATTGCTTCATATGTTTTTAACTGTTTGTTTTTATGTGCTCCAGACAGGAAAATAAACCAAGCCCCTGTTATTCCATCTTGTGTATATGTGCCTGCATGATGTGTGTGTGTGTGTGTGTGTGTGTGTGTGTGTGTGTGTGTGTATTTATTTTGGTACTGTGGATTGAAACCAGGGGCACTTTACCACTGAATTACATCCCCAGCCCTTTTTATTTATTTACTTTTTTGAGACAGGGTCTTGCTAAATTGCTTAGGGCCTCCCAAATTTGTTGAGGCTAGCCTCAAACTTGCTATCCTTCTGCCTCTGCCTCTGTCTCTTGTTTCACTGAGATTACAGGCATAAGCCATCACACATCACACCTGGTTCCTTATTACTCCATCTTGGCTGGAAGCAGAAGTCTTCAAAAGGTGATATGAGTGGTATGCATTCACAGTACAAGTTCTATGATCCAATTAAACTTTCTGGAATGACTTTCTGGAATGTCATGAAACAGGGGTTGTGGATAATTTTTCCTCATATTGATATCTTATTATTTTCCTCCATTTTTTGGTAAAGATTTTCTTTCCTTCACTGAAGTACATTGGCACTGTTGAAAATCTCTTGACTGTTTATATGTGCATGCATTTCTGAACATTCTATTTTGTTCCATTTTTGTCTGTTGCACAATACTATGTGATCTTAAGTACTATAACTTTATAAGTCCTGAAACCCTGTGAAGTATGTTCTCTAAAGCTTGTTCAGTTTTCAAGATTGCTTTGGCTATTCTGGATCTTTGTATTTTCATATAAATTGTAAAATTCCAATTTCTATAAAACAATATACTTGGATTTTGATTGGAATTATATTTAATCTATAAATTCCCTTAATATAGGTTAATTTAAGTAGGCATTTTAACAATGTTGAGTCTTCCAATCTATGAATATGGTGCATATCTCCATTTATTTGGGTCTTTAATTTCTTTCAATAACATTTTAGAATTGTCATAGATGTATGGCATATTTTATGTTAAAATTATTCTTAGGTGTTTGATATTTTTGGTCAGAGTGAAAATAATTTTTTAAAGAAAGTTTTTATTTGTTTTTGTAGTAATTCAGTTGTTTGTAGTAGCTAGGGTATATATTTAATTTTTTGCATGATGACCTTTGACACATGACCTTGTATGAACACAGTCAAGTTATCTAGGAATAAAGTATTTCTTTCACTGTAATATTATGCCTTTTCTTTCCTTGCTTTGTTGCACTGGTTAGGACCTCCAGCACAATATTGAAAAGACATTGCAAGACAAACATGTTTTCCCAAGTTCTAAGAGAAAATGCCCCAATTTTTTTTACCATTAAATATGACATTATATATTTCATAGATATAATTCATTAGATGTAAAAGTTTTCTTCTATCTAGGAAGATATTGCTTGTCTAAATTTGCAAAGAATAATGAACTCAAAAATTTGAACCACTGCAAAGTTTAGCACTCCATGCTTAGATTTATTCACCTTTTAGATGTTTTCACTTTAGATGTTGCCAGCACTGATAATTTTCTTTGGTTTCCTGTTATGTTGAAAATTAAGGTCACAGATAGATATGGTTGCTGAATTTTTGACTAAACTCATGTTGGAGGTCTACTCCTGTATGATAAATTGACAACTAGACCATTAAGATTTTACCAGCAAAATAAGAAATAACTAAATATGATTAATTCTTCAGAGTTCTGGAAAATAGTGGAAATCAACTATGTTAAATTTAGAAAGATCAGTGTTTCTTGTTCTTCAAAATGTTTCTTTCCTGATTTTTAGTTCCATCTTTCCTACCCCTTCCATTTAGAATGGCTTAGGGAAATTTTGAATTTAGTAAGTTGGTTCTTTATAGATAATTCCTTTAAGTTTATTTCCAGCTTTTAAAAACACATTGGTAGAATTCTTAATAAGTTTTATCACTTTATATGTATTTTTCCTTTGCTATTATTTACATAAAACATATATACTGAAAAATGCATGAATGATAAATGTAAACCTTCACAAATTTTTGAAAACCAAATATTCAGAGCCTTCCTGACTTTGTGTTCCTTTTCAGGAAGTTCCAGTGGTAATTATTAGTGGTATGCTGGAGCTAACTTATACAGGCTCTTCAACATTAAAATTTCAGGAATCTGGTAAGGTAGTTGTTAAATAATGCCATTATTAAAAACTAAATTACATTGTTAATATTTTAAATACCAAAACATTTTACTTTGGTTAAAACTTTAGAGTGTGCTCTTTTATATAAAAGGGTAACTTTATTAAACATATAAATTCAAGAACATTCAAGTTTTTAAGAAAGATGACAGGAGATGACAACAGATCAAAGGTAATGGTATATAACAACATATATGCATGTCTATAAATACTACACCTACCAAGTAGATTAGGCAGTTGTACTGACCGGTAGTGTTCAAAATAGCAAAGTAAATATTTGTCCCTAAGCTGTTTCTAAAATCTATGACTGGATTTTAAATGGGAAACTTCTCATCAGATCTACATCCCCAGGCTTATTTCCCATAGGAAGTTTGATATGCTGTTGCTGATATACATCATTTTGAATGTAAATAATACATAAGCCTCTTAGGTCCTTTTCTACCTTGCCTACTTCATTTTCTCTCTGTCAAACCTACCTGAAACTCCAGTAATCATTCGGAGCAAGATCAACTTAGTCAAAACAGGGTATAGAAATCTGGATAGCTCTAACCAGAGGAAGAATCTCCAGTAATATTCCCAATTCTGTGTTCACTCTTTCTTTTAGCAGCTAATTATAACTAAGATGGAGTGAAAAAATACACACTCAAAAGAGAAAAGGAAAAGCATTTTGGATTATCAATATTCATCATAGGCATGAAGGCTTCCCTTTATTGAGAATACCTGTAACATTTAGTAGAGCACACAAAAATGTTATGGTAAGCACCATATAATTTCCAAGCTGAATATGTTAGGAAGGAAGGCAGAAGAATCAAGCAAATGCGGCCATTTATACAAATATGGTTTCATGAAATATTTTTTAAAATAGATAATCAAATGCAATTTTAAGTGATATGACCAACATTTGCTTATTTTAGTGTTCATAACAGGTATAATAGTGTTCATAAAAGGAATAATGTATACCTCTAGGAAAGGAAATAATCTTTGTTACCAATAAAATTTTTAAGAGTACCAGTTTGAACTTTACAAAAGGCCACCTAGCTCATTCTCTGAGGAATCAAGAAGTTAAATCTTTTTATTCATCTAGTCCCTTTCCTGTCCATTAATTAAGACTTGCACTTTGGACCCATGTGCTAGACTAAAACTACCGCCTTTTCTGCATATGGCAGTGAGAGTAATTAGGAAAGCTAAAGATCTGGTTCTCCTTGGGTGGGTTTAACTCAATGATAAAGTTGTTAATCTGAAGAACCCTCCCAGGCATTTTAAGTAATCTTAATCTATAATTTACAATATGCCACCAGAGCAGATAATAAAGTTTTAAAAAATATCCTGCCCTGGTGTCTAAATAAGAGCTTATGGCTATTACAAACAACTTTTTTTTTTTTTACTCTATCTCACAATACTTACCAGCAACATTAGAAGAAGAGCCATCACAAGCTCATAGCTTTAAAAATTGGATGCAACAAATCACCTTCTGCTGCTGTTTTTGTAGTTGGATTTAAATCAAGAAGTTTATCAGGCAGGTTTTAAGCTTCATCCAGTACCTCATCCCCACATTCTAAATCAGTAGAATACTCATTAAAATGACTCCCATAGCCATTATTGACCATGTTATATAATGAAATCCCTGAGTGCTGTCACTGAGATGCTTGTATAAGTTAAGAAGTTTTCTGGTCAGTCTCCTCTGAAAGTGTCCGGTCATAAGTATGCACTTGTATGTCACTAGATAATTTTGGAGTGCTAAAATCTAGACTCCTAAGTCTCTCACAGAGTTTTCTTAAGTCTTATGCTGAGACTTTTTTGCTACTTAAGATTCATATTCCAAAAGTTTTAACAGCCTGGAGAGTTTCCCTGGACTAAAACACTTAATCACTTGCTTTATAAAATGGATATCATCCCCCAGGCAGGGGGAAAAAAATAGGACACCTGCAGAAGACAGGTCAATTGCTGTAGTTTGTCAAGACCTCCAGTGCTCTGAATCCTAGCATGCCTGCCCTTGGGGCAGTGTGCTGACACCTTGAAAGGCAAATATTGCAAACTTTATCTGTTGCATAGCAGTCAAAGGCTGGGCAAGAACTGGAAGTTTTCTTTATCACACCACTATTCAAAACTTTTGTAGAGATGGCCCTTTTTTGTTGCTAACTTTCTTGATATTACAGCTACAGTCTTCGACTGCTTTACCAGTTTCACTGCAGGACTCTCATGTGAAATGCAGTGGTAAATGTGAAATTTGTTTCTTCAAAAACAGAGCACTGGATAGAAAGGCCTACAGATACCTTCTTTCCATCTTTTCCATGTTAATCTGAATTTGTACATTTGGGGAGAGTCTTTTAACAGAAGTGTTTTGGTATAGTATGGCTCAAGCTCCTTAGGTGCTGGGCCACTCAATGGAATCGTGTTTCCAGAGGTTACCTGCCATTTGTTTTATGAACAACTTTCCTGCTAAGTTTCTAGTGGACAAATTTGAGATTTTTGTATCACGAGTTCCTTGGGCCAAAACAAAGTCAACCAACATGTTTTTCTCAGGCACCTATTATATATATAAAAAAATTGCTGGGCCGAGCACCACAGTGAACAATACTAAACTGATAAATGCGTTTCAAAGTTCTGAACAAATTTAGCATCTATTCTCAGTCTTCTTAAAAGGAAAGAGAATTCAAAATGTCCAAAAAGAACTCATGCTTCAGATATGGCATATCAATCAAGAACCACATTTTTCCCAAAGTGATGTTTAACTCTGATGACATTGTCTTGCCCCCTAGCCACTGTTAGAAACAGCAGTTCAGCTGCAATTCTTAAAGGATGACTTGTGAGAAGTGTTTTAGTGCACTTTTCTCTTCAGGTCCTGATATAGGGCTGGGTCCTTCTGGGAAACTGAGGCAGTATGAAAAACCCCCACCCCTTCAAACCCTGATTCCTGCAATCAATTCAGAAAGATTCCAGATGTGTCACTCAGAGTAACACGCATTAAGTTTATTTAAGGGGTAGGAAAAGGGAAAGGGGACACTCTTGAGGGAGAGAATGGGTTATCTCAGAGAAGAGAGGGACAACATGCCTCTCCTGCATTCCAGTTTTACTGGGGATCCTGGAGAAGTTTCCAGAGAGTCCCTCTCTGGTCCATCTCTTGCCTTTTGACTGAGAGCAGGATGACATCAGACTTTCAAGTCCCTACTGCAATGACAACTCTAGGTTACTTTGGCCCATGTTGACTGGTTCTAACTGGATTCTTGACCATAAATTCTTACAGATTTTATGGTGAGGAGGAATTATCCTTAATCTCCCTGAATTTCAGAATCTGATTGTGAAAAGGGTCACAAAAGTGTCCCCCTTTCAGGGTAACTTGGGTGGTTTCCTCTTATTGACATTATTTTGTGCCTGCATTTCTTCTGCAGATAACAGGTAGCTTGCTGAGGAATGTGACATATCCTGTTCATATAAACCGAGCAGAGCTGCAGCAAAATTGTTTCTTGGAAAAGAAAGCATGTGGGGTCAGCACAGTGGGCTCATTTTATAGAAATATTCCTTAACCACATACTCCCACCATTTACATTTGTCTGTTTCCTATCAATCTTACTTGTACCTGTGTTGTAGCCAAATAAACAAATAAAAGCTAAAAATGTCTTCTCCAATTTTGTCTTTAATTTTAAACAATCTATGGTTCAGCTTCTCTATATCTTTTTTTTTTTTTTAAATACTTGGAAGTTTTAAATTCTGCTCATACTTTTTCAAAGAGTCATCAGCCTGTAATCAGCCATGCAGGGAAGAAAAAGCTGTTCATTGGTTCCGTCATCTGAATTCCCAAAGATACCTCCATAACAAAATAAGTGGAATGCAAAACATCAACTGGGAGGTCATGTCCACTGGGAGAGCAAAGCTGTGCAAGTTCCAATCCTCAAAGCAAGGGAAACTGGTCATTCCTAAAGAATTTCATTTGCTTTACTTTCACCTTCCAGAAATACCGGCTGGGGGCCAAAGAGAGAATTTATGTCTGGGGAGGGAGCCTAAGCAGCAGCTGGTGGAAAGGGAGCCTGCACACAGCCTGCAGAAGGTGTGAGGGAGGGGAGGCAGCAAGAGGAGGGAGGTTTGAGCTGAGGAAGGAAATTCTTTACCCAGTGAAAGGAAGCACCTGGGGGCTCATCCAGGGCTCAGCAAAAAATTTTGAATTGATGATTGATGGGGTGCTGGCCACCAGGGGCCATTACCGACTGAGGAAGAGAAGGGGAATGAATGGACATTTTGCACTGTGGGGAAGGAACATCCTCTCTCTCAGCCCTGAGATTGAACATAGAGTATGTTTCAAATTAATAACCGTCAATTTTTTTTTTTTAATGAAATGGGATCTTGCCATGTTTCCCAGGCTGGTCTTGAACTTACCAACTCAATTGATCCTCCTACCTCAGCCTCCCAAGTAGGTGGGACCATAAGCATGCACCACTGTGCTCAACTTAATAATCTTAAATTAAAAAAACCCCCAAAGTTCACAAAATCAATTAATTTTGGCTAATATGAACCAAAACATGCCACCACACAAGAAAATGAGTGAAATGTGGCCTTGCCGGTATGGAATTCTAGGAGATACTCCCCAAATTTCATATTCAGTAACCATAAAATTTTACAGTTGAAGGACATGTCTATAATTACCTACTTTAGTTCCATTATCTACTTATAATAGAAGTAACGCCAACAAAGGTTAAATGCTTCCATCAAAACTCCCAAGTGGCGTTGCCTGATATTTTATGCCACAAAAGGAGATGACATAATTCTGTAATGCTGGATCAGATAAATTACCAGAGAAGTTCTTCAAACTAATCAAATAAATTAAACGTACAACTTTGGCAAAGTAATTTAACTCTTTTGTGGGGCATGGGAAACCTCATCTACTTTTCCTTTAGAGGAAGAAGTCTACATTTTTGTCTCCCTTTAAAACTCAACTTACCAGGCTGGAGTGGTGGCTCGGAGGTTACAGTGCTTGCCCGGCATGCGCAAGTACACCGATTCAAACCCCATCACCCACGTACACAACTAAGTGTTGGAGCAATGAAAGCCATGTGAAAAACTCAATAAAAATTGATATTCTCTCTCTCTCACCATCCTTCTCTCTTAAAAAACAAAACAAAACAAAACAAAAAAACCTTAACTTACCTCAGATCTCAGCTTTCTATTTTGGAGTTAGATACATTTTTTTTTTCCTGAGGGCTTGTGTTAACTTCTGTGATAAAATCATACATGCCCAAACTTACCAAACTTTATAAATCAACATAATTAATGTAAAGGGCTGCTTCAACAAAACAGTTAACAGTGGTGATAAAAATGTAAGTATGTATATTTCTTATTAAAAATATTTAGAGTGATTATGTTGGATTTTAAGTTTCGATGATTTGAATTAAATAGATAACTTGGCACACAAAAGCACAATGAATAGAATACATTAGTTTTTCTGGGAGTGTTTGTTGCAGCTCTCAAACTTAGATACATTTTTATAACCCTCTCATTCACTGCTTTCTTCCTCTTATATTTGCATTTCATGGTTTGAATAAATGCAATTTATCATTTGGTCAATGGGATACCTAGAGTTCATTGCTTTTTATTTTTTTTTTAAAGCTATTTCCTTTATACTTATCTTGGCTCACAAGGTCACATGGTATAGGGGTAACTTAGTTTCCCAGTTTACATGCCACTGGAAGACAGATGGAAAGACTTACAATGATAAGAATGTTTTCCTGGACTCCTATTATTTAGATCAGTAGGAATAATCTATATCTAGACACAATTTTAAATTTAGATAACCTCATTTTATATTTGGGCTTTTAATAAACAGGAAATTAGAATAATATTCATAAAGAGAAAAATCAAGATTAGCAGCAAGTGAATGTGTAGCTCTTTTGGAAGGCGAGCCTTTTCTTTCTCCAAAGCCAGGAACTCTATTTGTAAAATGCCTCTCTCATTCTTTAATTTTTGCTTAACTTACTGCAATTATTATTGCTTTCAATATTCTGTCACTACATGGAGAAATTTTCTAATTCAGGTTCCATGCTTTTATAGTTGTGAGAAGTGCAATTATCATAAAAGAGCATCTGGGACAAGTCCTATATTTGTTTGCTTATAAGTATTTTTAATAGCAGAAATACCATTTCTTTTTATCTGAGTCACATGATTCATTCATTTGGACAGGTAAATCATAAATCAAGGTTTTTGAGTTTACTAGACCTAGGTATATGTCCAATGTCTAATTTATAATTAATAGTGTTTTGGTTCATTTTCCTATCAAACTTTTGATCTTCTTTCATTTCAGTGGTAAATACTTCTGGATTCCTTACTTTTTATTTTTTGTACTATTATTAAAATTCTCATTTCTACTAAAAGCATGTTCGGTTGCTTGTTTGTTATTTTTATACTCTTAAATAAAGCTTATAAGAATACTGGCCAGTGTATTCCAAGGACTGAGAGCATTACAGAGACAGAAAGACTTTCAAGACTGGGTTCTGTTAGTTTGGGAGATGTCTCAAACGCTACAGTAACAGACACTCCAAATGAACCTCCCCCCTCACAACCAAGTAAATTATTTGTCAGATTAGAGAGTTCCTTTAAGTTGGTTCTTCCTTTTGAGTTATGTGGTGGCTTTTCCTCAGGGCAAATAGTAATTTTGATTTTTTTTTATAGATTTCACCAAACATGTGTTTTAATTTACTTGTGATGAGTTGTACATTTTTTTCCATTTTATTTTGCCTTGTTTCATCATTTCCTCATATAAGGAGATCCTGAATGACCAGATATATCCTCTTTACCATAATCCTTTTTCATTTCTGGTCCTGGAGACAAATTTAAAGATGTGCAGGAGGAAGGTTAATTTGCTTGGTTAGATCGTCACATGTCTTTCCTGTCAGGACATGTTTTTAAAATAACTTCATTTGTAAGTGTCAAAGGACAGGGATAAACAAAAATTAGAAAATAATTAACTGTTAAACCTCCCAACATATGCTTAGGTACTCCCAAATCACTGTCTCTCACTAAGAAGTGAAAGATAATTTACCTTACCCTAATAGAGGAGAAAAACACGAACCAGAAACCTTAACTTTGCCACTGTTTATGTGGACTAATCTTAGCTCATCATATGTTAAATTTACCTAAGATAAATTAGATTTTTTTCCCTGACACTTTAGTTGTGTACATGATGCTGGGTTTCAAACCTGGGTCCTTGAGCTTACCAGTAATTGCTCTAACCACTGAGAGACCGTTCCAACCCAGGTATTTATTTATTTATTTATTTTAGAGAGAGAGAGAGAGAATGAAAGATAAAGACAGAGTTGATTTTATTTATTTTCTTTTATCTGGTTTTTATTTTTCCCACACTTAGTTATATATGTGGTACTGGGGTTTGAACCTGACTCCTTGCACATGCCAGACAAGTGCTCTACCACTGAGAAATCTTGCCAGCCCCTGAATTAGATTTTTTTTTTATATTACAAAGGTTTTCTCAACTGAAGAGATTTTATTACACCATACCTTAAATAATGGGCCCATACAGTACATTTAAGTTGTTTTTCTTAAAGATCAGTAAATGGCGAATAGGCAAACTTTAAAACATTCAGAACCAAAATCAATGATCACTAATCAGAAGGAAAACCAAATTCCCAAATTTTAGTTCATATCATATAGCTATATAGACTGTCTGCTATAAGTCCAGTTCTAATAAATTCTAATATCCACGAAATTAGGAAATGGATAAAAATTTTTAGTGATACTTATTGGTTCTCTACATTTTAGTGAAATAAGTAAGAAACTTGCTGTTTATACCTTAACATTGAAGGTCTCATTCTAGAAGGTATGACTCATTTAATTGGCAGTTGGATTGATTTTATGACCCTGTTCTTTTTCTGAAAGTAAATACAGAAGGCATTTAGAAAACACAGGACAGAATTAAATCTTTTACCTTGGTATTAGTGACTGGCAATATGGAAATACAAATTTTGAGTCACTGGGAATGATCACCCTTCAGATCACACAAATCCAACATTGTTACATTTGTTCAAACTTGATCAAAAGACTCAAACTTGATTTTAACTTCATCATGTAAGCAGCTTATACAAATGGAAGCACATACAATATTCAGAAAAACATTTGCCTCAATTCCAAGGATAAGCTTTAGCTAGAAGTAATATATTTTCTTAGGATATTTTAAATTTTATAACTAGTTGAAATGTTTTAAAATTAAATATTAAATTATGATCTATTGATTCTAAAAGGCTACTGACAGGTAATTTCATTGGTGTGTAAGCTACATTTGTTTTTCAATTTAAAATGATTTATTTAACAAAATTTCTGTGATTTACATTTTTTCATTCTATCAACTCCAAAAGTAAGGCAATAATTCATGGGCTGATAATGCTTTTGAAAATAAAATTTATGATTCTTAAAATGTACATTCATATAGTATGAAATGAACATATTTTAAGAAAGTTCAAGCATATGTGAGCATTGTTTAATCTCACAAAATTTTTTGATGGGAATATTTACACTACAAAAATATCTTCAATTTACCAAAGGATTCAATACAAGTTATTTTCTGAGTTGTAATTGAATTTTCCCAGTTTAAAGAGGGCTTAAGACACATGATGTAGTCATACATGGTTGCCACTGCACGGTTGCTGCTGCATAATCAGGTTGATGAAAGGACACCTGACCTGCTAGAGGGCCTGAGAGAAGATGCTCTGCAAGCAACAATGTCCCTAAGAGCAGGCTTATGAACAGCAGCAAGTCAAATATATTTTTAAAAAAATAAAAAAATACACACAAAAAAAATCTTACCATGAGGATCAGTCCCCATCTGCCTGTACCTCTTCTGTTCTCCTTAAACACTCATTCACCCTGGAGAACAAGTTTCAAAGAGCTTGGAAAACCCTGTGCTTATTTTCAGAACCACTGCAATTTTATGGAGAAATCTTGCAAAGAAGGAAGGAGAACTAAAAAATCGTATATATATTTAAGTTAGGTTAATATGCTTGCTGAACAAAAATAAGTCACAGTTCTCTACGTTTTGAGGTTATGAGACAAAGTGGTGGCTGAATGCTTTGGTTTTCAGCCAGAGAACACACATTGCCCTTCCCCAGAGACTGATGCAGCCCTGCCTCTCTTTTCTGATCCTCACTCTCCTTCCCAGCTTCTAGCAGTCTGGATGTACAGTCAAGTGATTGGCTAAGTAAAGCTACAACTTAACATTCTGAGCTGTTGCTTTAAGACAAAATAATAGGTGGAAATAATCAGAATTTAAAAGGCAGTTCTGATTTTATTTCATTTTTGGTTGCTAAAATAAGAATAAAACCTATAAACATTTAGCTCTGGTTTTCCCAGATCAATCACTAATTATTTGGCAATATTAAGTATGTAAAATGACTGCCATGCTAATTAACATACTTTAAGAAGTCTGATTAAAGTGCTGATATAGTTAAATAACTAGAAATTATCAAATGCTAAACCTTCTGTTTTAAGAACTTTGTAAATAGAAAATGTAAATGAATAAATTTAATTTTTCCTGATGATAAGTTAACTTGACGCATTTTGTCCCAGTTACACAAACTCCATTATCATGTGAAAATTTACAGACTGTAAATGTTGAGTATTATTTTAAAATCTCCTAAGGTTATTTTATGTAAGTTACAAGAACAAATTAATTGTCAATTGCAGACTTGCTTTTATGGGAAAAACCAAAACAAACAAACACCCTCCCCTAAACACAAGAAGAAACAGCACTGTCTGTTGAATCTATTGAAGGAGGTTTTTATAGCTGTGTAACCAAAAGAATCCTTCCCCTTTCTTTAATTCTTATGTATCATCTGTCATATTATATATCATCCATCGTGCATGCACACACACCTCACACACAGAGCCTTTAATATGATAATTTCTAGTGGAAAATTGAATAAATGGGAACTAGTGTTCTCATCAATTTTGGGGGGATTCATATAAGGCAAATTAATTATTTCCCCTTATAAAGCAGCTATAAAATATACATCATCACAAGATATATGGAACTTTAATATGCAGCTAGGAGTGGAGAAAGACTGAAATTAATTTCTTTCTTTTTTGATAGCTCCAATTTGAATTTTATGTTTTATTTGCCTTTTAGCTTCTTATTGTATTTTGGTTTTTATTTAATTGGTTCTTTTTTTTTAGGTGTACGTGACATGAGATTATACAATGACTTAATTGTAATTTTTTTTTTTT
>PVKS010041065.1:0-16248 GCA_004027875.1 Aplodontia rufa
CAGAGCAGAAGCTGGCAAGGCCTCCGACTCAGCGCCTCTCCTGAGCCTGGCCATCTCGCTTCCTCAGACAAGGCCTAGACAGGAAGGAGAGGCATCGGCTTCTTGTGGACAAGGACCTTGGCCACACTCCAGGCTGACGGAGGCAGCATCCAAGCCTCGCTCTTGAAGGCAGAAGGGAAAACAGGCCCCAGGCAAGCGCATGCCTCACCTTTGCTTTGCAAAGGTTAAAAAAAAAAAAAAAAAAAAAAAGACCTCATGCATTGTATCGTTGGTCTCTTAAAATTGTCGCCCATTGGTCCGGAAGCTTGGGCTGACAGTCCTTCTACACGTGGGAAAGGCTTACAACCCAAGCAGGGTCGTGCAGATCACGCCTGAAACTTCATGGAAGCATCAAATTCTCCTGCTTGGAGCTGATCAGAAACGTGGGCTCTGTGTCGAGGATAGACTTTCGACACAGGTCATGGGGACATGGTTACAACATGGACACAGGAGGATGGTCCTGTGGGAAGGCACAGGAGGGGAGGACCCAGCACGGGTGCAACGTGCGGCCGTGGACTGCTGGTTGTTTGTTTCGTCACCCCGACCTCCTTCCAACTGAAGAGCCCCTTCCGGCTCTGTTCAGCTCTGGTGAAGCTCTGGGAGGAGGGGACTTGCAGAAGCAATAGACTCCCTGCTTCGCAGCAGAGACCCCAGGAGAAACTGGCAATGGGCACCGGCATCCTGCTTTGAGGTGGAGTGAGGGCCAGAGACCCTGTTCACAGCAGTGTCCACTTCTGAAATAGGCTGCTGTCCCACTGGCCCTACTGTGGGTGCTCACTTACCTGTCAGCAACTCTTCGATTCCATTCCACTGTCCTTCCTCACCTCTGTAAAGAACAGCGCAGAGTCCTCTTGCCTCATCAGGACCTGGAGTGGCGGCAGCCCCTGCCGAGCTGCCCTGGTGTGTGAGCCCCCAGGTCCTGTTTCCTGGCTAAGGTGGGGAATCATGCTTCAAAGGAAGCCAGGAGGCAGGTGTCATCAACAGAGTTTGCTGCGTATTTGAAACCAAGAGGATGGTCCGGCCACCTGTCTTTACCGCCAACTCCTGTTAAATCATCAAAGGCTTATTTGTGTTCCTTTGATGTGGGCTGCAAATGCATTTCCCGTGAATGGGAGTAGATCAAATGTTACAAATGGGCCCAGAAGGCACCACTGGGACAGCACCAAGTCCTCTCTTGGGGTCGACTGCATTGCCAGTTAAACACCGGCTTCCTGTGGTGTAGCTAAGGGGTGTGTGGCGCCTGCTTCAAAGGGCATATAGCAATAGTGTCATATTTATCAACATTTAGAACACCAGGAACAAGAGAGAGAAACTTAGGAACCCTGTGTGACAACACAGGCAGCATCAAGAGCTCCTGCTGCAGCAGGGAAGCCAGGCGCCTGGTCTCAGGTACGCATGTTCTCTGAGCACTTTCAGCGCGTTCACGGGTTTGTGGTGTGGGCTGAGCTGAGGGATCTGCCACAATGGAGATGTCAGGGACACTTTCCACCATCCCATCATACTAGGTACACAAACACGGAGGTGGGGGCTGCCAAGAATGAAAGGCCAAGGTCCCTCTGATGGAATGGCAGTAAGGGGCAATCCCAGCTTTCGGTCATTCCACCCTTGCACTGGGCCAGGCAAGAGACTAAGAAGCAGGCAGAGAGCAGAAATGGGGCTGGGTTCAGAGCACTCCGGGGCTGTTCCAGACTACCAGGGAGGAGGATCCTTGACGAACACACCAGGCTGTCAAAGGGCTCTCTGGAGGACCCTAGTGTGCCCTTAAGCAGAGCTGAGCAAATAGACCCATGGGACACAGCGCCAGGAGGCCAAGGTGACACAGGAGCGCAGACAGGAGATCATGAGCATGGGTGCAAGTGGCTCAGGGTCATTCAGACATCCACTTGGGACGCACGGTGGTCCTGATCCTGATACCGGGCACTGAAGCCCACTAGATTGGTTTCAGATCTGGCTGCCAAATGCAAACCAGCAAGGCTTTGGAAGAGAGTGCAGAGCACCTCCAGGACTTCAGGCTGGGAAAGAGTCCCCAACCACACACAGGGGGCCTAAACATGAGAAAGGGGCTGATCATTTTCCCTTGACATACACAGCAGGCTCTTAGGCAGGTGTGAGGCAAGCCTCCTCCACGTGGGGGGTGTTTGCAGTGCGTGTGCTCACGACCCCTTTGATCTGGTGCGTAATGGAGAACTCTTCCAAATCAATGAGCTCAAGATGGATGCCCCAGCAGGAAATAAGATGCGAAGAGGACTTCGCCCAGCAAGCAGACCAAATGGCCGTCATGCATCACACACATGAGAAGCTTATCAGCAGTTTAACCAGCATGGAAATGCAAATTCAACCCCCAAAGTGATGCCACTCTATCATCACCACAGTCCCTAGAATCCAAATGACAGAAAGCACCAAAAGATGTGGAACAACTTGGTGGAGTACTGGTGGGGATCAGAGCTGGGGACCTGGGATATCTCTGTGCTAAAACAGGGCCTACAGACAATCTGGCCAAACTGCTCACCTCTTAGGGTGAAACGCAACAGAATCATGTTCAGGTGCTTACAGAATTCTTATTTGCAATTCACAAAATTCCGGAAGCAATCCTCAAGCCCAAAACACTATAATGAGTAAGCCAGTGCTATTTTTATAAGGGCGTCTCAGGCAACATGAGAATATGAAACGGGTGATGTATGGTACTGTGGACGGAGGACTCAGTGGGCACACTCTGATCCTGGTGGACGAGTACGGTGCTCTCGGGGAAGGATCACATTTGAGGGGGCCAGGGGCCCTCAGGGAGTAAGTCATACTCCCCTCTGGTCGTTGGGCTGCCTTTGAGAAGCCTTTGATGAACCCCTAGCTTGCAGATTTTCTCTGTGCTTCATTTCAACGACACACGCATCCCAGGGCCCAGAGTTCCCCTGGGATTTGTCCTCTTGCTATGCTAACAAGGAAAGAAGATGACCACGGCAGGCGGCTTTTCATTTTGTTCTGTTTGCAGCATTGTTTACTATCTCCAACAATCGGAAGTAGCACGTGGCTCTGTTTAAACAGGGAGGGCCACGGCTATAGTGCGGTATTGCAGGCTGCGGGAAAAATAAGGTAGCTGGGTGTGGGTCAGCACGAAGCAATCCCAAATGTGGATTATCTACGAATGCGAGTTGCAAAGCAGTCTGCTTCGCATTCTCTCCGGATCCCTGAATAAGGGAGACAGAGGAATCTACATGTTTCTGGAGAATCACACTGAGCCGGCGATAACGGCTCAGGGTTGACAGACAAGACATTCTGCTCTGAGCCGCAGGGAGACCCACCTCTCTACACTCCTTGCTATTTTTGGTTAAGTTATGGATATATATTGTTTTCTAGCCCCACCCCACTTTCATATCAGAGAAAAAAACCTAAACAAAAGCACCATAGGAACCAAAGCCACTGTTAGTGAATCACTGCGTCCTCCTCTCCCTTGCGCCCACGCGCTCATGATCCACAGGCACTGAGCGTGGGTGACATTCTGCTGCTTGCACACAGCCACTGTGCAGCTGGAGTCCTCTGCAGAGCACCCAGTGTCACCACGGAGCAGGAGCAGGTGACAGCAGTGGCCCCACCCCTCAGGGAAGGAGAGGGCAGTGGGGGCTGCATGTGTGGGGCGTAGAAGTGACGGGTGTCGTATAGATTAGCTATCGGGAACTCTTTAAAGCACTGCACAGATCAATACAGCCCAGCTCTGTGATCGTACCCACAGGGAAGGAGTGAGCTTGTGAGCGTGTTCTGCCTGAGCCCTCCTGGAACACAACCCTCTCTTCCCCATGGAAGGGAGCACGGCCCCTCGCATGGGTGGAGAGGAGCGGTCTTGGCAAGGGAGGATTTCATCTTAAGTCAATGCGTGTTTACGTTGGAAGCCTGATGCAAACACAGGGCACGTGGACTTTACGATGTTCTTCAGCTCCTTCCCCAAACTGAAACTAAGCTGGAAGGGAACAGGAGATAGATGGAAGCATCATGTGAACTGAGAGCAAAACTCTCCTAGGCGATTTGAAGGAGAGCATGAGAAAGGAATATGGTGAGCCAGAGCAGGCGGGTGAGGCTGAGCAGAAACCCAGCACTTGCCTCAGTGCCCTGGGGAAGCAGGAGCTCCACGGACATGGGGATGCCGGAGACAGGCTTTGAGCAGGGCAGCAGGGTAAACGCCGCCAGCCACAGCACAGTATGCAGGAAGCACTCAATACAGCCTTGCTGAATCAGGATCCACAGGAAACCTGCCACTCTGCAGATCCAAGGCTGCCTCAAAGATTGTATCCCTTTATGGATGGAGATCTCACCACAGGAGGCACAAGCACGTGGCAGTTATGCCAGGTGCACGATTTATATGCATGTGTGGAATTCACACCCTGAATATGCTTTACATAGTGTACATAACAGCACACTTGGTGTGACTTACGTGTGAGGTTACTAGAATATATATGAGCATTCTTTTCTTTTAAGGGAGAGAAGAAAAGAAGAAGAGGGAGAAGGATAAGAAGAGGGAGAGGGAGAAGGAGAGGAAGAGAAAGAGGAAGAGGAAAAGAAGGAAGAAGGAGGAGGAGGAGGAGAAGAGGAGGAAGAAGAGAATCAATTTTATTTACTTTTTCATCTGGTCTGTATTTCTTTGACACTCAGTTGTGTATATGGTGCTAGGGTTTGAACCCAGGTACTTGCATATGCCAAGCAAATGCTCTACCACTGAGCCACTGCTCCAGCCCTACATGTGCATTCTTGTAGCATTGTATATAATAAAAACATATTACAATTACCTAACAAGGCTGTCCTGGAGGACAACTGCACTTTCCTTTGTGTGTGAGGTGCCTCTTTCCAAGCAGAAGCCAGCTCTGTGCCCAGTATGGGAAGATTTCCAAGGCAGTCACTGAGCTGCAGGCCATATCAACAGCATAATCTCATGTATGTTTAACAAATATGCACAAAGACTCTGCACTTCCACAAGGATATGTATGAACACACAAAGAAAGATCCAGAAGTAAACCCACTCAACTGATAGCAATGGTGGAAATGATGGAGTGGGTACCAGGTCTGGCTGAGATGGTGAAGGAACTTGATTCTATTTTGTGACAGTTGGTATTTTTTAACAA
This sequence comes from Aplodontia rufa, assembly GCA_004027875.1. Taxonomy (NCBI): domain Eukaryota; kingdom Metazoa; phylum Chordata; class Mammalia; order Rodentia; family Aplodontiidae; genus Aplodontia; species Aplodontia rufa. The sequence goes on from PVKS010041065.1 coordinate 5,145, forward strand.
AGAAAGTATACTCATATAATGCTTGCAGATTTTGAGTTTGTTGCTGTTGTCATTGTTTAGTGAAATGATTGATAAGAGATCACTTTGCAGATTATGCAGTAGTATTTCAAGGGCAGCTATAGGCACACAGATGGGACACTGTGTCTGGGAGCCAGCAGAGCCAGAGCTGAATCTGCAGCTCTCCAACCTCTATCCGCACCATGGAGGCATCCGCCACTCTCTGGAGCTCGGCTTGCCCTCCCATTCATCTATTCTACAGATTGTCCTGTGCACAGCGACGTGGTGGGTGCTTGAAGGACACATGTCCAGGATGCTGGAGAGATAAGGCCTACAGGAGAAGGAAAATTGTAGCTGGCCTTTCTGAGCTCAGGCCAGGGCCACACTCTCTTCCTGACACACACCATGAAGTGTGCCTTAGTGCTCCTGTGTGTATAGGAACCAGGAGAGAGAGAGAGAGACAGACAGCCAGATAGATGTGAGCTCCCCTGGGAATGGCCCTTCGGGGCCTGCAGCACATGCTGGGGTCGAAGCGAGCTCCTAGGCAGAGGGGACAGAGAGAAGCACCAACATACAGGTGGCTGCAGAGCGCCCCACGCAGGGGCCCCTGGCTAGGAAAATGGCAAATCTCTGGGGAGGAGGGCAAGTTAAGGAGACCTGGCACACCAGGTGAGTGGTCATTTCTCACTCATCTGGAAAGAGGGATGGACAGAGAGACTGATATCAATAGCCACGGTGTCACCCGAGGGCTGCCTGCACCAGGCACCTGGACTCTAAGCTCCACATGCACTGGAAGCTGGGGACAGACCACATGACGCACTGTGACATCGTGGTCAATAGCTGAAGCTGGAGCCACCTGTTCCAAGTGACCCACAAAGCCAAAGCGGGAGCCTATGCCAGCCACCTGGCTCCAGAATTACACTAGAATGGCACTGGGAAATGGACAAGGCTGCCCATGAGCTGGCCTCAAGTGAGGGGTGTCAGCATCCTCTGAAGTGACTTCCATGGCCCAAGTCCTGGGCTCAGGTGGCCACAGATTCCCAGCTCAGATAGGAGCTGGGGACCAGTACGGAGCTCAGGATCTGCAGACAAGGTGCTAGGTTCATCGGCACGGCATTCAAAGCAATTAGGGCTGCGTCATAATTCAACACTTCTGACAAAGAAGAAACAATTAGGAAGGACGCTAACGGGGTGAGACCAGGCTGTGGCAGGACAGGGGCTAACTCCAGTCTAGTTGCAGAGAGCTCTTAACTGTCAAGGAACACAGTAAGAAGCCACTCTGCACTCCAGGCGAAGTCCCTGCAAGGGACCATGGTTCAGCATGGGGAACTGAAAATCCTCATCACAACCCGCCAACGGGACTGCTTACCTGGTGAATGACACTGGAGCGTCCACCGCAGCACAGAAACTCCGCTAAGCATCCTCACTGGCGTTGCAGAGAAAGGACTTGATGTTAGTGAGAACAGCATCAGAAATTGCTCAATTAGGGTAAAAAAAAGTCCAAAGAGTTGGAATACTGGAATTTGAGCAAAGATGTATAAACGTGGTTCAAAACTGCCAAAAGTTATCAGCAAAACATGTGGAAAATAAACAGGAAAAACTAAGACGGTGACCCTGGTGACCTTTGACACCAGGTAAATAGCACTGTATGGAAGGACACAGGTGGGGGGATTCTCGTCTTTATTATCCACTCAGCCAACGGGAGTCGCCACTGTGGCTGAGAGGAAGCCCAGACCTCGGTTCCTGCAATCTCTCTTCACCCTGGCACCCTACCAACCTTCCAGTTTGCTCTTTAAAAGGCCAACTGTGCCTATTTTCTTTGTGTTTCTAGCGTCATATTGTCATTGGCCACACTGGAAGTCCTCATCAGTGAGCGCTCACTGAGGGCGGACCTTGGTGGCGGCACCCTGTGTTCACACCGTCCAGTTGCAGGGACTGTGCCAGTGAGCTGCCCGGGAAGGAGACAGGAAATGAAGCCCTGCCAGTCTCTGACCTGTACCTGGATGTTGTTTAAGCCACTCATAAAATGGGCATTAGGAGGCTTATGCCTGTGTCAGTCTCCGAGCAATATCCCACATTCTTTCCCAAATTGTGATTTTCCGTAACTTCCACAACTGATGCTGGAGACAGGAGGACAGAACGGGAGCAGAGCAGAGGCGTAACTGGGCCTCGGGAGCTGGTGCTGGGCACACCGCTGAGGACTGGCTTCGTGCAGCCTCACGGAGTTGCTCGGCTGGACCCTGGAACGCACTGTCCCACGAGAGAAGCACAGCCTGCCGGATGCACCAGCAGGGACCCACTTCCTTCTAGTTTTCAATAGGTGCTTGTTTTTAATAGAGGAGAGGAGAATCAATCTCGGCAAAGCTAATGAAAAATGTGAGAGATGCCTGTGTAAACAGCCTTGCGGGTTCGATGGTGACCCTGAGGCGAACAATCCCAATGCGGTAAGGGAAGTGACGTCCCTCCCACAGGTGAGTGGCTTTGCTCCCCTTACAAATTAGCCGAGATTGGATCCATCTTCTGGGCCAGCCGGCTCAGATGTGGACCCCAATCTGAAGGCTGCTGACATCCCCACCAGAACGGTCAGCCACATGGGACCTGTGCAGATTCAGGCTTAGGTGACTGGGCAAAGAGGGGGGGGCTGACTGCTCTCTCTAAAGCGGGAAGCGTTGTGAAACTAAAGGTGATTCCCTTAGAAGTGAAATAAATGCTGTTTCGTGTGAAATAGTGTCTAATTGATGTGCATTTAAGTGCCATATATTTTTATTTTGCTGTGGTTCAAATCTTATGGGCTGGGGTGGCATGGAGCTGGAGGGATCTCCATCTCCCACGGTGAGTCCTGTAGTCATGGGAACACAGGCGGCGCTGGGTACATGGTTGGGAACTGAGAGGCTGGCGAAAGTGGCAAATGAACTAAAACCAAGCCACCAGATCATGGCCCCTGGCCCCGAGGTGTCATCGTGAATCAGGACCCTGCACTCCGTCTCCTTGCCCTTACGCATCCCAGCCGGGTCAAAGCGGGCATTGGCAGGGGCCGGGCTAACTCAGCTGCCTCTGAGCACCAAGGCACAGGGCTGGGTTCTGTTGCAGCTGGGGCTGGAGTGCATGGGGAGGAGCGTCCTCTTCCCTCTCCTTCTGTCACCTTTTGTCCTTTCTCTTGAACCACCACAGGACACGGGAAATGGAGCTATTTATCTTGAAGACATGGGGAGGAATCTTGGTGCGAGTCGTAACTGGATAGATTCGTGTTTGGGGACCAGGGGGTATTTGGTCTCTTTTGGCTCCAGGGGAGTTGGCGGTCCCCCATGCGCCCCGAGGGCTCAGTGTTGGAAACTTCCTTTCTGATTCACCAGGGACACGCACAAAGAGGGACATTTCACCTAGAATTTCAGACCTCTGGCTCCTTTGTAAAATATAATGACAGGCCCAGGCTGGGCCCTGAGTCACACAGGGCGTGTGCAGGCCAGCAGGGTCCACTGCCCTCTTTGAGACGTGGTGCACTGGCCCTCTGCTCTCGCACCCCGGCCCCGTGACCTGCTCAGTCCATGCCACTGCTGCCGGCTCTGCTTCCTTGGGAACCCCATGGTGGGCAGCGGCAGGGACAAGTGTGCACCCTTGGCCACCTGGCGTCAGGGTGGCACTGTGGACCCTGCAATTTGGGTTTGGGCCTTGGGCTGGGGGAACGTGCTGGAGGTGAGGATAAGAAGTCAGAGCTGTGGAAGCCACTGGTGGCAACAGGAAAGCCTGCCTGGGAGCTGGCCCAAGACACAGAGGTGTCCCCAAGGAGGAGACCGGAAGCAGTGGGGGACAAGCTGAATGTCAGCTCAGCCTCCAAAGCCAACTCCTGAGGACAGCAACCTGGCAGTTCCATTTGTGCTCATTTTCCTGCGTTGAAATATGAAGCAAACTAGTTTTTTTTTTACCTTAAAATGGCCTGCACGGAGCCATCCTTGGTGGTAGAAGGTGACTGCTCTGCACAGACACAGGAGAGGGGAGGTGAGGAGGTGAGGATGGGTAACCTCCATGGGACTCTCCTGTGATGATCCTTAGCCTCTCCCCCTGAGGTCTATGGTTTGAAGTTTGTATCATAGGTTGAATCATTTTTGCAAACATATTAAAGCTATTCTTCTTAAATATACAAAATAATTGTGCTCCCTAGCACATATGTTCTCAGGGGAAAAGGGACTTGTTACCCCAAAATGACAGTAACGTCTGCTCTGGGAGATGGATGAGAGTTCATTTGTTTTTCAAAGAGAAGGACAGTGAGGGAGAGAGAGAAAGAAAGAGAGAAACAGTTTTATTTAGTTTTTCACGTGGCTTTCATTGCTCCAAGACTTCGCTGAGTACATGGTGCTGGGGTTTGAACTCACATCCTTGCTCATGCCAGGCAAGCGCCAAAACTGCTGAGCCACCACGCCAGCCCTTCTTTTCATTTTTATTTTACTCTTTTGTGTGTTTTCCATATTGTCCACAACTCATATGCATTAGCTTTTCTGTGAAGCACAATTAGATGGTAAATCCTTTTAAAAAAATATTTCCACACTGAAATCCACAGCCATGGACCGAGGGGGGTCTTCTGGTTGCTGACTGGGAACGTGGTGGAGGAGGAGCCTCTTCCCACTGTTCTCGTGGTATCCTGATGCCCCATCCTCCCGAGTCTCCCGGAGATAAACCCTGTCCCTTCTGAAGTGGATCAATAAGCCTTCCCTTTCACAGCGTGATTTTGGCTTGGTTCCCACCTACCCTAATTTTGTTTGGAGAGGCCGGAGCGCAGCTGGAACGGCCCTGCCCCTCCAGGCTGCTGAGTTCCTGCGATTACACGGCAGCGCCCTCCCTGTCCTTGGCTGCTGGCTCCTCGCCGGCTTTGATGGGATGCTGAGCTCTGTTACCTGGGTTAAGTTACTACTCATGGTACAGTGATGGTGCACACATTTTGTTACCCAGATTGCAGCTCTAAATGGGGTCATCCATCACCCCCATCACCCACAGGACAACTGCAGGGAAGTCCAGTGTCAAAATGTCTCTTGGGCATCTGGGATTAGAAAGGGACACTCCTGACAGCTTTGATCTTCAGCATTTCCTGTCCAGACCTGGGGCTGTTCACTGCCCTGTGTGCTGGGTCATGCAGTGCTGTGCTTCCCTGCCCTCTCAGAGCTGTCTCCCAGATTCCCAGTGTGCGGGGACCTTGGAGGAGAAAGATCTACCTTAGGAGTGCAGACGTGAGCCCTTGAGCCGGAGGCAAGCAGAAGCCCAGGGATGACTGGATTGGCCTGCATGTGGCAGGCCCTGTGAATGTCCCTCTACCCTGGCTCAGGCCCTGGGCTCCTGCCCAGCAGTCTAGCTACACACTCTCAGATCCCCAAAAAGAATTGAGCCAGTACCTCCCTGACTTCCTTCATGTAGACCAGATTCAAGGGTTCGATTCTGCCAGCGCCTGAGACCTGTTCTGGCTACGTTAGAACTAAACTTCACCTCCTTCCAGACAGCTGGAGAGCTCAGCCCTTAGCTCTGAAATCAGATCCTCTACAGAAAATTCTTTCCAAGACAGAGGAGATGTGCATGTGCTCTTTCTAACAAACTGTGTGCTTTCCCTAGTCCCTTCCTGGATCCCAGCTCTCCCATCTGAGACCACAGCACACAGTCACCACCCCATCCCACCTGCCAGCGAAGCAAAGGTCTAGAAACGGGATTACCTCCTCCCCCTGGCTGGGGTGTGCCTCCTGGGGGAAGGCTCACGGTGAGAGGCCAGCCTAGCTGTGGCCTCGGAGAAGACTGGTGGCAGAAGTAAGCAGAGACTTCTGCCGCCTGCTCTCATTCCTGGGGTCCCCAGAAGCCCCTTGGGTGCCCTGTTAACAATGACAGGGAAGCAGGCTGAGGTGGCAGCTGAGAACCTTGCAAACCCACAGTGGTGATCCAGGGTCTCATGTGACACAGGAGCGCCAGGGATCAGAGCAGGCTCCTCCTTTGCAGGATGAGGCGACAAGGTTATCAGGTGGCTTCTCCCTCCTTGTGTGGTGTTCATCACCCCACGAGGAATGTCTGCCTCCCTATCAGTGCCTCAGACTGCAGTTGGGATGCAAATACACGCATGAATGTTGTGGCATTGCTGCGTGGCCAAAAGAAAATGAAAGAAAACTGGAAAGAGTGAGCGTCCGCGAGGGGAGCAAAGGTTCCTGAGCCGGGTGCACACAAGCGCGGGTACGTAGGCAGCCATTTCCCGTGCGTGCCATCTACCCCAACTGACCTGGAGGGAGTCCTATGGACACTGGTAACATATCTCTCCCAAACCCAAGGCAGAAAGCAACAAGGGAAGCAGGGAGTGGTGTGCTTGAAGGTTTGCAGGGAGGGCTGGAGCGTAGCCCTGTGTAAAGCACTTGCCCAGCATGCACAAAGTCCTGGCTTCGGTCCCCAGCACTGCAGGGGAAAAAATGTTTTTGCATGGAAAAATGTGGTGGGCAGAGATGGCAGGGACTCAGAGGGCCACTTCTTTCATTTGGGTTCATGTTTCATTTTGTTCCATTTTTCAGTTACATAATCAGAGGAAAAAAGGCTGAGTTTCCCCAGGCTGAGTCAGGCTGTGGACTGAGAGGTCTCGCTGCCCCCAGGTGGGAACCGCAGGCTGTGGCTGCAGCTGCAGCTACGTGGCCACCTTCTGGGCAGCCTTCCAGCACCACATGACCTGGGTCCAGAGGTGCATCGTGGAGATGCTCCTCACCTAGAGGACCTATTCCGCCCTAGCCTCTTCCCAGAGCCATCAGCCTCTCCAGGGTGATCTGGGTGCTTGAAGGACCTAACATCTTGCATAAACTGAAGTACTGTTTTCATTTTGTAAACGAGAAGCCAGATTCCTGCTGGAACAGCAATCTGAAATGAACAGAAACATCTGTTTGAATAATGAGCTGTTTGTTGGGCATGTTCAGAAGGCACAGCCAGCGTGGGTAAGGGGCAGACGCTGGGGACCATGGTGCAGGCAGCAGGTCCGTGTGCCGGGCTTGCCGAGCATCAGAGGAGGAGGTGTGCATTGCCCTGAGGCCTCCATAGTGTCCTGCCTCTCCACACCGCGATTAGCTTGCGCAGGAGAGCCACCACTGCTGCCTTGGTTTCCAGCCACATCACCCGCTTGTCAGCGGGCCCCCACGCCAGCCCCCAACCTCTGGGGAGTAATTACTGCTCTGAAGATGCATCTCCCCGATGTTAACTGAGACGAATGTTCTGTCTGTGCATTTTCCGATTTTAATTGAAGGAAGGTAACTAATTACCTCGGAGAGGCAGTCATTACACCCAGCCTCACGCTGGCCTTTGCAGGAGATGACTCAAGGGCTTCTTGGGGCAGTCAATATGTTAACCGGTCATTACAGCCTGTGATTTGCGAGGGAAGCTGAAGCTCCAGGGAAGAAGGGCACGGGCACGTTTTCCCACGACCCCCAGTGCGCACAGCATCAGTAACTAATGAATGGCAACCTCTCCCCGTCTCTCCACAGCCGGAGCAAGGGAGGCCCATGTGTGTGCTCCACAGCCAGAGGTCTGTGCCCTAGTCTGCAGGGTGGCTTTGATTGATTTCAAGCAGACAAGCAATGGTAAGTAAATAAAGGAGAACGTGGTCTAAATAAAGGCAGAGGCTCCCTGGGGATTGGGAGTCGTGATACCATATGTGCGGGAAGTGCTGTGTACACGCACACGTTAGGGTTGAACCCTGCTGGGATGGCAAGGAATGCTTTCTGTGGACAGACGGGGGGGGGGGGACACTCCTCCATTAACTGCAAAGCCACCAAAACAAATGGGAAACTCAAAATATCAACCTTACCTCTAATAATCACTGTATCATAACAAAGACGAAAATCTGTAACATGAAACGAATCCCCCAGGGAAGGTGATGGACACCAGCCTGGCTCATGAGTTCCCTTGAGGAAGGAACACCAAAGACAGGGGCTGAGGAAGCTCACAGGGCAGGGCCAGAAGCTCCTCAATGTCCCCGCCGGTGGCCACATTGACAAAGGGCTGTGGTAAGCCAGGGGCCATTGGTCACATGATATCAAACTAAAGAGTGCTTTAAAAATCACGTAGTGTGTGTTGCGGCAGATGCCTGCCATGCTGGAAGCCTGCCTCGGACTTCCTTCACACGAGGCATCCTGGCCTCCACCCTGTAGTCCCCAGTGGTTTTATGGATCTTGCTATCCTTCCTGCACTGCCCATGGCTTGTTTCCTTGAAATCAATTTATTTGGGTTTACAATTATTTAGAAATAAATTTGTTTATAATAAATGATTTTGCAATTGATTCTGATGCTATTAATTTATTTGTTATTGATCAGCCCTGCTACTCCAGAGGTGCTCCCAGGCCTGGCCAGCTTGTTGTCTGCACCCCCAGCTCCCAGCCTGCCTCCATCCTGACAGGTTGCCCCTCATGGGCTCCCAGCCTCTCCCTATCCCGGCTGGTCCTGGTGTCCTGGGTTCTGTTCCTTTACTCCTTGCTGCAGACTCTGAGCAGCCCTCCGGAGGGTTCACCACGTCACAATGAAGCCTCTGCCTTGCTCCCTCGGGAGCCCTGCTGATCCTGCAGGATCCCCCTTGGGAAGCCATTTGGCTGACACCCCCAGCCCTGCCCTCCTAGCCACAGTGAGGAACATCGCTATGGTCCTGCTCCCTTGGCACCTGGCTTGGTGTGGAGCAGCCAGTCCCTGTGCCTGCTGCCCTGGCTTGGAGATGCTGGTCACCTGCACACTGCTCCTCCCAGGTCCCTCGATCTGCGAGGAGAACTGGCTCTTGCTTTCCACATCTGCACCCTCCCCGATGTCTAGCATGGTGTCTGACACTTCACGGGTGCCAGTAATTGATTCCAACTCTCTTATGAAGCAGAACAGCTGTGAAGAAAGGTGTGGACCACAGTGCTCAGCTGGATGCGTTTGCCAGTGGAATGCTTTCCTGCCAAAGCCGCCAGCCACAATGTGGTCACAGCAGCCCAGAAACAGCCATGCTTCAAGCCTGTTCCTTCCTGGGCTGGTCAAGAGGCTTCTTTCCAGGAGTGTGGGTTCAAGAGCCAAATCGGTCAGAAAGGAGACTCTTCCTGCCTGTAGCGTGTTCCCTGCTCGATACTCCTGCCAGCCAGTGAGATGCACCCTCCGACATCCGAGGCTCCCTGCCACTGCACTGCAGTCCTGGTGGAGACCATGGGCCTGCCACGCCATGTGATCCCGTGCGTTTCACTCAGTGTTGGAGGTCCTGAGCTTGCCCTCCTGATCAGTGAGGAAGGCCGCCTCCCCTCCTTGAGACGGAGGATCTCATCAGGGCGTGGAGTACTTGGTCTGGGTGAACATATGTGAAACAGCGGTGCCATCTTTCCCCACTTGACTCTGTCTGCAGTGCTGCCAGGCAGTTCAGCGTCCCCACTGCTCAGGAGGGGAAACTGAGGCTCACTGCCCCCCTGCAGAATGCAGTCAGGAGACCAAAGGTTGGGCCTCATGGGATCACTGACCCTCCCAGAGGGGTTGGTGGTCGAGGGGGGACCTCAAGACCCCTCCCCTGCAATAGCATCATCTCCCCCAACTCAAATCCGAGTGTCAATCTGTTTCTGGGGGAATGGACGTGATCTACACCTCCCTCCCCAAGTCAAGAGCCAACCTCGTTTCCATCAGCGATGAACGCTGGTGACCTCCACACATGCATGGTGCTTGATGAACCCACTGATGAGGGAACGGACACTGGTGGTATTTGACCTGTAAAGAGCATCTGATGCCTCCGGAAAATATGGTGGAAAATGCTTTGGCTCCGACTCCGTAACTTTGCACATCCTTAACCACCTCCTTCAGTCCAGCTCAAAGGAGCATGAGGCATTTTCTCTTGCCTGGACATCTTCCACGGTCATCTGCACTGGTCACGTCAGGCTGCCCTGCCTCTTGGGTCACTTTGGACAGGCAATCGACAGCCTGGGATGAGAGGTAGCCCAGGCCCCAAAGCTGTCCTGGTGTGAAAACCACAACCACCCCTGCATTCAGCTCAGTGTCCAGCTCCATGTCCACCCCTGCGGCCAGCCCTCTGTCCACTCCAGCTGCTGCACGGTGCTTCCTGGAACTTCATGGGGAGACTCTGGGTTCCTGATCTGCAGAGGGAGGACAATGATACTCTGAGCCTGCTCTTTGGAGAATGAAACGCAGTCAGGGGGAGTCTGGCCCCTGGAAGTGAGGGCATGTAGGCTCCTCTTTACTCAATCAACAGAGACAGACAAGAACCCAGTGAGTCCCCACAGACAGCTAGGGTCTGACAAGGCCCTGGGTGTGGATGTGGGCGGAGCTGGCAGGTCCCTGGCTGCACCAGGGCTGCTGATCTCCAGTCCGTTCCCCACAGATGGACGCCCGGCCTGTGGCCTCGCTTGAGCCTCCCAGTCCCCAGCCGAAAGAAGCAGGGTTGATGGATGCAGGGTCAGAGCTGAGGGTGGCATCAGCTGAGCCTCACGCCCCAGAGCCCTGGTCCCTCCACTGCCCTGTCTTTAGACAGAGGCAGCTGCTCCCCACCCGGTAGCACCCCGCGTGCCCCCTGCTGCTGCTGTACCACCCTTCTGCAGTCAGCCCCTTCCCCGCTGCCTCTCACCACCAACCTTGCTCTTCAGAAGGATTTCGTCTCAAAAATGCTCGACACATCTCAGTGTTCACCACGACACCAACTCCATGTCCCCAAACCACTCTCTTGCTTGGCCTCTCCCTCCTTCATGTGGATAATTTCCATGACCGGGCTTGCAGGGCCATGCTGCTGGACTCCCAGGGGCACAGGGCATGGTGACAGATGTGGCACTAGAAGGGACTTGCAAGCTCCAAGGAGTGCCCCCCAGCAGAGGCCACCTCCTGGCGTCTCTGGTCCAGTCCCACTCCCATCCTGCCCTCAGCCGGTCCCCAATGTCTCGTACCTGAGACAGTCCACCTGCCACCAGTAGGGCAGGAACGCTGGGCAATGGAGACCCTGGGACAGGCAAGTGAGAAGAGGGAGTTGGCAGAAGCCCAACCTGATTTCCTCACCCTGGGGGAGACTGTAGTTCCAGAGCCCCCCAAGTAGGACTTACCCAGGGTTGTCTGGGTAACCGGCTTGTGAGCTCACCTTCCCTGTTTCACTTCCCCATCC
>PVKS010041066.1:0-16254 GCA_004027875.1 Aplodontia rufa
TCAGGTACAGGTAGCTGAGTCTGATACCTGTTCAGCTAATGTTTATGAAGTAAATGAATGATGAAGAAATGAGGCTGAGAAGCATGTGTCTTTGGTACGATGGCACAGCAACCAGAGGCTTTTGGAGTTATCTAAATTTTGTTTTATAAAATACGTATAGTAATCCCCCCTTGTCCATGGGCGACACATTTCTAGACTGCAGTGGATAACTGAAACCGCTGATTGTACCAAACCCTAGATGCACAGTTTTCCCCTATGTGCCCTGCAGCGATGCCACAAAATAGAATTAATGTCTTTGCATGTTTTGTGCCCTAGTGCCTCCTTTGCATTGCTACTCTGGCTATTCTTAAGTAAAACAAGAGTTGTTGGAGCACAGGAACTGCTGTACCCCCAAAATCAATCTGATGAACAAAAGGACTACCAAGTGACTGATGGGTGGGTAGCAGATACAGTATGGATTTGCTGGGCTAAGAGATAATTCACATCCCAGGCAGGATGGAGTGTGATGGTGAAATATTTCATTATGCTTCTCAGAAAGGTGTGCAATTTAAAACTTACAAGTTTTTTTTTTTGCAATTTTCCATTTAATATTTTCAGACTGTAGCTGAACCTTAGATAACTGGAACTACAGATGGTGGTGGAGTGGGGTTATAGTATTATGCAGGAAAGGAAATTGTGTTAAAAATCATTTAGCAGAGGTGGATTTAGCAAATATTTTCATCCCCTTATTTATATTTTCCCTGAAAGGATTTTGAAATGGTGCACCCCATCACATTTAGGTTAGCATCTATGCTCTTTATCACAAGGCTTAGAAATTACAAAGACATAATTTCTGGCATGTTTTAAGTGTTAACATTCAATAATTTAAAAGTCACACAACTTTTCTGAATGTAGCCATAGAATTTACGTATACCAACAATTTGATACTTGCTATTTAAAAAAAGTAGAAAAGAAGCTCTTGAAATTTTATACCATTTCTTTATTTTCATCCACTTCTCCAATAAAAATTTCTTTCTTACAGAATATATGTTTATACTTAAGAAATTTTATTGAACATTTTGTTTTACTTTTCTGCAGTAAAAATATGTACATTGTTTGAAATTAATAGGTCTATTCATCATTCCTCTAAAGTTCCGTATTAGAAAATTCTACCATTGATACTTAAAAATTACAAACTTTGATAATACTATTAAAATGAAAGGGGTTTTTTTTGGTTTCAAATAAGAATTCCAACAAGGTTCATGTCACAATTGATTGAGGTGTCTCTTTAATCACCTGCCCTCTCTTATTCCTAGTCCTTCCTCCTCCTCCTCCTCCTCCTCCACCTCTTCCTCCTCCTCCTTCTTCGAAGAGAGAGTTAATTTTATTTTTTCATCTGGTTTTTGTTTTTCTGACACTTATTTGTATATGTGATGCTGGGGATCAAATCCAGGTCCTCATGCATGCCAGGCAAGTGCTCTACCACTGAGCTACCCTCCAGCCCTTCTCCCTTAGTCCCTAAAACTCAATATCTCATGTTCTCTCTCTCTCTCTCTCTCTCTCTCTCTCTCACTCAGCATTTTATTGAAGATATGAAGTTCCAAACCTTTGATTTTTCTACGAATTATTAGTTCAAACTGGAAGTGAGATCAGATTCAGGTTCAACTTTTTGGTAATAATACTTTACTTTGAGCAACAGAACTTCATTTGTATGCCTTTTCTGTCATTTTAGATTTAAGTCTGCATTTTCCTTTTTTTCCAAGACACACAGGTGGGCTAACAAACATCCCCAGACCAAAAGGATGGGAGGCAATGTCAAATAAGATTCAGCTGAACAAGATGGGCAGGAAGGGTATTGTTTGGAATTCAGGGTGAAAGGGAGGTTCGCTGGGACATGTCTAATGTCCTCTTGCCACAAAGTCTCTGGAAACGGAAAACTAAGGCAACCCAATAAAGGTGAGGCCATCAAGCATGTAGACCATACAGGTGGAAGGTTTGGCCATCTCATCAGATAAAGAACCTGCTTAGCAGAGTTGCAAGCAGAGGACAGGGGACATAGGAATGTGACAGAAGACCACAGCTGTGATTTCCATGTCCGGCTTCCTGAGCAACTATAGAAGGGGGACTGAGGTGGTTTCTTATTGTCCTTCAGTAATAGAGTGAATGTTGGCCATTGCCACCTCTAGTCTCACAGAAGGACAATATTGCAGGTGGAGTGGCATATAAACCACACCTGGTGTGGTAGTCAGCTTTGCATTACTGTAACAAAACACCCAAGATAATCAACTTAGAAAGAGGAAAGGCTTATTCTGGCTCACAGTTTCAGACGTTTTAGTCCATGGTTGTTTGTCCCTGTTGCTTTTGGGGCGGAGTGAGGGAGCACATCATGATGGGGCATAAGACAGAGGAAGCTGTCACCTCAGGGCAGCGAGGAGGCAAAGACTGGAAGGGGCTTGGATTCTAATCTCCCCTTCAAGGGCACACCCCCAAAGACCTCACTTCCTTCCACTAGACCCCACCCTTAAAGGTTCCACCCCACCAATAGCACCAATCTGGGGACCAAGCCTTTAACACATGGGCCTTTGAGGGACATCATTTTGATCCAAGCTATAGCATCTGGACATAGGCTTATCTGCTTGAGTGTTCCCTACAGATTGTATTAGACTCACATCTGTTGTCCTAAATGTACTCATCTTCCAACACAGGTGTTAGTTCTTTAAGAGAGTATAACCCAAACTCTTTAAAGGAGAATAAAGGCCATAATGTGACATACACACCCATTTCTGTGGATTCTGTTAGTTATCTTACTCAGTTCTTTCCTTTATATTTCTCCCTCCACACATTCTTCTTCTTCTTTGGATAGGTCTTTGCCAGCCATTCCCACAGTTTTCAAGAAAAAAAATGTGAAGATTACTATTTGAATAAGGCTCAGTTATGCCCTTAGACAAGAGTTCTTGATCTCCTGTTCCCTTCTCTGTAAGAAACCTAGCAGGGTTCCTGCAAAGGACATCATTGTGTGGATTTATTGTATACATTTTACCTCCTATTATGTTTTAGGGGTTCCTTGTAAGACCCAGCTCCCTCAGCTTGAGTTCTCCCTAACCCAGGGAGGGGTGGCTGGCCTCTTCTTTGTGTCTTGGTCTTGTCTTGACCCACGAAGGAGGCAGGTTCCTGTCTTGGCCTTTAAAGCATATCTGAGCACTATACTGTGATTATGAATGACATCAAAGAACGTAACAGGACAGACCTCAACTAGCGAGGTAAGAAAGCTTGAGTTGGTATAATAAAAATAACACTCCACTGACTTAATTCATCATTTCTATCCACCATTAATTAGGGTCCTTATTTTATATTAGCTACTCTGTTAGGCACAGGGAATACAAAAAAGAGTTAAGTACCAGCACCCTTAAGGAGCTCATAATTTAGGAAAGATAACACATAAACTAGCAATGGCACGTCTGTGTGATAAATGAACCACTCAGCACAAAGGAAATGGGGAGGGAAGACCATGTGGCTTGGGGGAATCAGGGAAAACTTCATTCATTTATTCTACAGTATGTGTGGCTGGCTATGATGTCCCAGGACCTATTTCAAGGCATTGGAGACACAGCACTGAGAATAAGATGGGTGAGGTGTTTTTGTATATTTGTTTCTCTCCTGAAGCTTGCATGTTAGAGGAGAGACAGAGACACAATAAAATAAGATGCTTGATTTGCACACTCTTCTGACCCTTCAGTGTGAGAAAAGAGGAAGTTCAAAGATAAGAGTGTTAAAGACAGCGTGGCAAGGTTGGGAGCCTGAGGACTTGGATCTGGTGACGCTCAGTCAGGAGTTTGCTAATGCAAGCTAATAACACCCATATTGAACTGGCTTGAGCAAAAATGACACATGGGGCTCATGAAACTTAGCAATCTGGGGCCACAGCTTGCATTAAGAGCTCAGGCAGTATCAACAAGACCTATGTGTCTCCACCTCTTGGCTTAGATCTTGTCCTCATTTTCAGGTTCCACGGTGACAAGATAGCTGTAATAGTTCCTGCCTCATGTCCTTTCCCATTGGAGCTCTAGTGAAAAGGAGAGAAGTAAAAGCAAATGTGTTTCTACAACTCCTAACTGATGGGATTACCTGTTTGGATTACTTGGCTGATTCTGAATCATATGCCATTCCCTGGATCCCAGAGTCTCTCTGCTGAAGAAAATCAGTGATGTCTCCAGAAAGGAGCAAACGTTCATGAGCAGCTGATAAACAGTCCCCAGTACACCAACTTCAATCTGCCACTCACTGGGAGGTCAAGATGAGCCCCAGCGTGGAATACCCATGCCAATAGAATAGTGTCTCATCCCTTGTTGCCACTTTATTGGAGGGAATTTAAGGACTGGCTACATACCCTCTAAGTAGCGGGTGGCAGTTCTGTGAACTTGGTGGCATTCCATGATTTTGGTTCTCAGTCGCTTCCTCTACACTATGAGATTCAGGTAGATGTGGTCTAAGGTCTCTTCCCTCTGATGTTCTTTATTTGCCATTACAAAGTAGCAACAAGCTTGCAACTGAACTTCCCCATGGGCCTCATTCTCTTGCCCTGCCCTTTCAAAGGCAGGGAATTGACAGTTCAAGTGGACCCCAAACTCTTTAAGCAAAAGATCTCACCTCCTTGTCCACTGTAATTCGTGAATTCTTGAAACACCATCTTCCCATGCTAGGAGCAAATGACCACTTTTCCCCCTCAGAAACAGATGAGTGCAAATCTTTCTGAGGGCTATGAATTTATGCAAATCAGGTCTCTGCTCCCCTCCACCCCATCTCTTTTGAGCATCTCAAGCCAAATGAATTCTCCATGTCAGCAGAATTGTACATATGTTATGCAAAAGCACACCATGGAAACACACAGAAAAAGGCATAAATAATGCAAATTGAGCATCCATCTTACGGGGCCAGATGAAGCAGGGGAGGGGGCTACAATTAGCTTCTGGGGGCTAACAATAGTCATTGTGGCAACATAATCTATGGGAGGTGTCTGCATAGACCAGCACAGTGGCAAGACAGAAATACATGCTTGATCACAGGGAAGGACAAAGAAAAATTGTGAGGGGCCAAGAAACAAGGTAGGAAGAAAGAGAAGCAGAAACTCAGACATGGAGAGGCAGAGGACAGGCAGAAGGCTGGTCTTTGCTTTAAGCAACAATGACAGTGCTGTCCTTGAAATCTTAGCCTTGGGGTCTTGATCAAGTCATTGATTGTTTGAACAGAAACTACAATGAACTGTGAATTATACATGGAAAATTGTCCAGCAGCGTCCCTTAGCAGATGGAAAGACCACAGCGGCAGATGAAATGAACAGGCTGCCTGGTGGCAAGAGCTCCTACACTCTTCATCCTTGGTGTGTTGAGTCTGCATGGGGTACCATGCCAGGATGTCATGATCAAACTAGTCATTGAAAACAAAACATCCCCTTTCTCTGCAGATTTATTAGACTAGTTCATTTTTCAAGAAATTGCCAACTGGTTTGAATTCCTGGAGATTTGGGTTGGAGTAGGTAAGAATGGAGGCCAGAAAACGTCTCCTTCCCTCAATCACAGCCCAACCCAGGGCCTCTGAATTACATCATCTCCTCGAGAGAGCTCTGCACAGGCAGCAGATGAGCCAGAGGAAAGGATCAGAAATCCAACTGTCCTTGGAACGAAGCCTGCTCCCCTCTTCAGGGGGTGGTGCTGGCCAAAATTAGTGGTTTCTGCTAAAATCACAATGAAACTTTGGTTCCTTGGATGGCTCCAATGAAGGACAGATATTGGGCCCAGGGCACACCAAGCAGCCAATGCAGCAACAATCCAGAGACCGTGATGCTCCCAGTAGCATGAAGGCAGATGGGAACCATGCAAGACCACCCTTCTCTGATCAGCGGCTCTCTGGTGAGCCCGCTAGGGTTTCCAATAAAGTCTGGAATTTTTGGAAACTATTTTATTAGCTATGTATCCTGGGGGAGTCATAACCCAGATGGATACTCAACATCATCCTAGTTATTACAATCAACATAATAATGATGATCATAGAATGGGTTGCAATCATAAAACACAAGCATAATGAAAGCTAATATTCAATGCTTACTGTGTGTCCAACACAGTGATACTTTATATGCATATTCACTTTTAATTCTCACAAGACTTTGAGGCACATACTACTACTCGCTGTGTTCAACTGGTGATGGAACTGTGATTCAGAGAAGGGGGGAACGTCTCTCAAAGGCCATTGGGGTTGATTGACCACCAAAGTGACATGATTCTTCATTCTTCCAAGGTTCCATACTTTGCAGCTTTTGACAGGTCTGATGGCTTGGTATTGGCCAATAGAATGGGGATTTGATGGTGCTGTCCCACCTCTGTGCCTGGGTCTCAAGATTGACCTACACGTCTGTTTTTCTCTTGGATCCCTGCCAGGCTGCCAGGTGAGCAAGCCTGTTCTAGCCTGTGGGAGGGTGAGAGGCCATATGGAGCAGGCATGAACTGTCACAGTGGACCATGTTAGACCAGTATGCTCCTGCAGTCACATGAGAGAGTCCAGACAAGCTCCGAGGAGCTCATCCCAGACTGGCAGAATCCCCAAGCTGAACTGCTGACTAGCAAGCCAAGATGGATGGTTGCTGTTTCAATCTACCCAGTTTCAAGGTGGTTGTTATACAACAATAAATAAATAAAATGATATTCTAGGTTAAGTTTCCTTACCCCATGTCCCTTTGTCTTTTTTTCTTAAGAGAGAGAGGGAGAGAGAATCAATTTATTTAGTCTTCCATGTGGCCTTCATTGCTCTGACACTTAGTTGTGTAGGTGGTGCTGGGGTTTGAACCTGCATACTCATGCATGCCGGGAAAGCACCATAACAGCTGAGCCACCGCTGCATCCCTGGCCCTTTGTCTTTTAACCTTTAGTTGCTTATGACACACCCTCATATGTGCATCTTGTTCACTGGCAACAGGTAGCCTGATTCTGCCTTTCTCTTTCCAGTAGCAGGTTCTGGGAACAGGCATTGGTGGTTGCCCATGATATTCATTTACTGGCAAAAATCCATGAGGCTTGGAGAAAAATCTCTATCTAGACTCTACTAATTGAAAATATTAATTGCTGTCTGGGGTCCTTCATCACCACCCATGGGATGCACAAATGACCTATTTCTAGCTCTAAGAGAGGTGGACCAATGGAGGCATCTGGGAAAGAGTTCCTCTTTCTAAGGATGGGAACACAAGAAGAGGCAGATTTTGATTTCATATGCTGCCCACCCTCCTGCAACAATAAGGAGTCCTGGCTGAGGCTCAAGTGGAGGATGAGGATGGCATAGAACAGGCATGGAGGAGACAGGGCACTCGAGGGGCCTGTTGAGAGGTAGACCCAGTCGTGCCAAGGTCTGTCCTCCCTTTCCTTTGATTTCGCCTTCTGTTCAAGTCAGTTTGAAAGTTTTTAAAAATTTACTTGGAGTTGGGCTGGAGCAGCGACTCGGTGGTTACCGTGCTTGCCTTGCATGTGCAAATACGTGGGTTCAAACCCCAGCACCATGCACACAACAAAGTGTAAGAGGAATGAAAGTCACATGAAAAACTAAATAAAAATGCTTCTCTGCTTCTCTCTTTCTCTCTCACTGTCCTTCTCTCTCTTTAAAAAAAAATTTACTTGCAGTCAAAGCCATCCTAAGGAATGGAGTTCCAATCACCAGTTAAAAGGAGCCCAGCCACCTGCCCTTTATTTTCACAAACAGCAACACAAAAGCACACACAGAAGACACCGGAGCGGCTTCCCAGGAGGCATTGGTTGAGCCCCATTCTCGAGACCCGTCTGGGCTCCTTGTGACAGACTTCAGCAGCAAGCAGCAGCCATAGGACGTGAAGCAAGGTGACTGCAGGGTGCAGCTGAAGGGAGAAGGCTTCGGGGCAGTGCTGGGAGCAGGACTGCAGTGGTCAGAGATCCAGGGAAGCAGCACATGTTCCACGGCTGCGTATTCTGCGTGTTGTCTGAGGCTGTCTCCTCTCCTCTCCGTGGGTCCCAGCCTTTCCTTCCCATTCTTCTAGGCCCAGGACGCAGGTGGTATGTGCCTTTACTTGGGGATGTTTCACAAATATTTAACAACTGGTGTGGGCCGGATGCAGACCAATCAAAACAGACGGCCACTGTAGCACTGGGACAGGGGCCTGGAGCTCCCAATTTTGGGATCACAGGGAAGTTGGGGCATAGTTGATGGGGGAGGAGATTCTTGAGAAGGGCTCAGGTCTGAAAAGTTGCCTTTGGGGCCGGGGGCATGTGGATGGGCAGTTACCACGGCAAGTATTTGCAGATCAGTTTTGATTTATTTTCCAAATTTTAACAGCTTGTTTAGCCATACCGCGGGTATACTGGACAGGACTCAATTATCAAACACATCATGTTCTTTATGTATCTGCCTGCTTGGCCAGCAAGTACCTCAGAGCCCGGGGACACGGTCTGCATACTCAGTTGTGTACACCCAACACCCAACGCAATCTGCCACGCACCAGCTGTCTCAGTGCAGTTGGACAAGTTGAGCACAATCAGTAATATAAACCTTGAAACCCTTTCATGGCATCTAGTCCAGATTCTGAATGGAGAGGAATCTGGCCGCAGCTATTCTCCCTTGAAACAGTTACTCCTTTAGAGAAGAGTTATGAAGAACTAAGGTGACCTCTGACGATCGGAACTGACCCCCTCTGTTCTAAGCTATCTCAAGAATAAATTGTCTCCTTGAGGAGAGCAGATGGAGGAGAGAGCTGCAGGGAGAGAGCAGCCCCCTGGGTCTCACAGGCCTTGGAGCACACTGGGCCCCACACTGCTAGCCTCCATCGTCATTAGTAACTCAACAGTTCCCATTTGACTGAGAAAAGAACCCGCACCCTGCACCTTGCAAACCTTGTCCTGGCAACTCTGAAATACACTTGGAATCCCCGGACTTGGGTGCTATGGGGTGCTTGAAGACAGTGTCTGACCCACAGCAGGGGCTCCAGGACCATCTGCTGAGATCACAAGTGAGGGAATGTTTCCATGTTTCCATGGTTCCATCCAAGGGGGGAAACCATGGAATGGTGTCAGCCTTGGCTTGCTTTGTGAATATACATTTGTTCTTGATTGTTTGATAATGATTCCCTCCTAATTTTAAGTCCATATACAACAAATAAAAAAAAAAGTGAGGGAATGAATGAATGAATGAAGGCACCATCCTTCCCAAGAAGTTTTGGTAAAAGGAACCCAACAAGAACTTTGGAGTCATAGTTTTTTGAGTTCAAATTCAGGTTTTGCCACTTAATAGATTTCAGTCTCTCATGTACAAATATAATAAAATCAATATCAAAGACTTGAACTTATCTGAAGTTCTCAGTATGACTTTTTTGGGGTGCTAGGGACTTAACTCAGAGGCACTTTATTAAGACAGATCCTCAGCACTTATTTTTTTATTTTATTTTGAGATAGGGTCTCACTAAGTTGTTTAGGGCCTCGCTAAATTGCTGAGGCTGGCCTGGACTTGGAATCCTCCAGTCTCAGCCTCCCTAGTTGCTGGGATGAGAGATATGCACCACCACACCTGGCTCAGTATAATTCTCTTAAATACAGAATAAATTGTAATTGCTCCTCCTCCACTATCTGTGTGTTCTTTTTCTTCATTTCGTATTTTTGGGTTCTCTGCTCAGAAACGCTCTGCATGTGTTTGGACAGAGTCACGTGAGGATCTTCACTTATATTCTGTCCTGATAAATCATATAAATGATCTCTTTGAACACAAAGTCTTTTGTTATCTTTTCTCCACCATTTAACTTGCACATACTAAAGGAAAAGACCCCTTTGAATAAGCCCAGGAAGGAATGTAATATCTTCCACCTCATATTTTTTGGGTGCTTAAGTGTACAAGGTCCAGCATAGGCATACTTTTGGTTTTGAGGTGATCAATTCACCTCCAGTTCCGGTGAGTGACTCTGATTGGTTTAAACCAACTCTGCTGATCCAGTGATTGCGCAATGATTGGCTCACGTCTTAGCCCATCAGTGCTGGGAACTACCCTGGCCAATCACACTGAGGTCACTGACTCCCTCTCTTTCCCCTCCTGACTCCACTGAGGAGATGGACAGCCCTGATTGCTGCCTGCAGCCATCCTGCAGCCTTGAGGGAAACCGAGGATGAAGCTGAAATAGCAGAGTGGAGAGAAAGCTGCTGCCAGGGCAGAGCCACTTGATCAGCAACCCAGGAGCCTCTCTGCGCTGCTCCAACATGAGCCACTGAATTCCCTCTACTGTTAAAGCACGGTGACGTGGATTTTCTCTTACTTCAACTCAACAGCATTCTCCGTAGTACAGTGATATTCAGACCCAGTTCCTTCTAACCTCTGGCTACTCTGCCTTGAGGTCCCCTAGTGATGGGCTTAAAACCCTCCTTTGTCTACAGCCCATAGCTTCACTGTGTCTCAGCCAACTGGCAACACAATTCACTCTCTGGCTGAAGGTCAAGGTTCCAGGAGGTAGATGGTGGGCATTGAGGGACACCTTTAAAATTAGTGACTAGAGGCCATGAGAACAAACTTAGGCTTTTCTAGATACAGTAGCCCTACGTTATCTATGGGGTGGGGGGGACAGTCTAAGACCCCGATGGATCCCTGAAATTATGGACAGTACCAAATCCTACAATGCACACCTATGATAAAGTTTAATTTATACATTAGACATGGCAAGAGGTGAACACTAATAATAAAAATAGAAAAATTATAACTATATTATAATAAAAGTTATGTGAATGTAGTCTTTGTCAAAACATCTGTATATTTTGAGATTTATGTACTGATCCTCTCAGCAACCTCTGTATATGATTTTTGCTTTCCTTATTAAACAGAAAACTTTTCCCTTTTCACTTAAAGAGACCAATTTACAACTTCTCTTTGGCATTCTGCACTCCTCTTGTGTATAGGGGATGTTATTAAGTAAAGTAAGGATTATTTGGGCATAGGAACTGTGATACCGCAACTGCAGGTCTGATAACTGAGATGCCTGCTAAGTGATTAACGGGTGGGTAGTGCATACAGTGTGGATACTCTGGACAAATGGATGATCCTCCCTGGCAAGATGGAGCAGGATGGTGAGAGATTTCATCACATTACCGAAAATTGTGTGCAATTTAGAACTTTCAAACTGTTTCTTTCTGGAATTTTCCATTTGATATTTTTTGGAATGCAGTTGATCATGTATAACTGAAACCATAGAACATGAAGCTGCATGTAAGGAGGGACTACCCTATGAGGTAATGAAAATCTCATCCTGTGATGAGGCTGGCCAGGAAGGCTTTGAAAAGGACAGACTTCAGTTAGCACCAGAGAAGTAAACAGACATCGTTGATGACTGCTTATCAGGCCTTGATGTATTGAACATGTAAAAATGCCAAACTCCTCCGGCTGCAATCTAATTTGTACAAGTGCTTAGAAAGAACACTGCATTTATCAGAGCTTGAAGTGCAAAATATTAAAAAATAAATCACTGCTAGTAAAATTGTAGCACTATCAGGAGATTCATTTGCAAAGACAGTTAGCAAAGTAAATTTGAGGCACATTCATCAAACTTGGAAACCATGGAGAAGGCCCCATTCACATGGGCTTCCTTTTAGCCAGCCCAAGAGGATCCTACAGGGTAAGTCAGAGTATAGCTGAATACTGATAATTAGGAATCAGATCCTTGGGAATTTTAATAAAAATGCTTAAAGAGATAAAAACGAATGCCAACCCAAGCAGCTGAGACTGAGGAGATGATTTTTACTCTCCTCTTTACCTGGGCTCTGCCTACCTAGAGACTCTGTGGTGGGGTCTGCTCTTGGTCCCCA
The DNA here is from genome assembly GCA_004027875.1 of Aplodontia rufa. Classification (NCBI taxonomy): domain Eukaryota; kingdom Metazoa; phylum Chordata; class Mammalia; order Rodentia; family Aplodontiidae; genus Aplodontia; species Aplodontia rufa. The sequence continues at coordinate 11,823 of PVKS010041066.1, forward strand.
CCTGCAGACTGAGTCATCCCCAAGCTTCTAATTCCAGACCTTAGACCTGCAGTTTGGGTGACTTGGACATCTGAGAGCTTCTGTATTCAATCTTGAGTCTCCTCAACTGCCTGTAATTAAGCTTCTAACTTTCCCAATGACCCAGTTTGTTCCACACACAGGTTTGGGCACCCTAAATTCTTAGTGGTCAGTTTCTTTGCCCAGGCCTTCGAATTCAAAGCAGCCTGAGCTCCTTGGACCCTGAGCTCATCTACCTACCCTACTGATGTGTAGTGTTACACCCAGGGTCAGTCTTTGCAGCCCCATCTCTTTTTCCTGGGCATCCTGGGGAATGACCTGGCTCCTTCTGCTTACTAGGAAGAAGGTGTGATCAATTTATGAACTTTTTTGGTTTTTTTTTTACTTTTTGCTTTTGTTTTTTGAGGCAGTATGGCATGGTGGTTTTGAAAACTGTTTCTCAAGCTATCTGTGGTAAATGGGCCATGCTTCATGTTTTCAACCCATCACAGAATGAAACGTGAGCACCAACAGTACCTAATGCCTCCTGGTATAGTGCCAGGTCAACAGCTCTGAATTCATAAATACCCTGCTGAATGCGAGATGGCCACTCTCACTTGGATGCCATGACAATGTCAGATTACAAAGCAATTCCAAAGGCCTACCTGCAGGTCTTGTACATACCTTCTCACAGACCAGTAAGAAATAGCTCACATCTACAAATCACACTTCAAGTAACATTTGTTTAGGTCTATGTTTCTCCAAGTGTGGTCCCTGGACTAGCAGGATCAGCATCATTTAGGAGCTAGATCAAAATGCAAATTCTCAGGCCCCAACTAGTTGCTAAGGAAACTTGGGAGATCGAGTCCAGCAAACTGGATGCTCATTGACCTTTCAGGTGATTGCGAGGAATTGTGCCAAGTTGGAGAACTACCGCCACATAGCTGGGCAGAGGGAAGAGCTGGGCAGCAACAGGGATATGAGATTTCTTATATTAGTGCCTTAGGTACCAGTCAAAGGAAATGGTCACAAGTGTCTTAGGGAGCTACTGAATTCATTGTTTTAAAAGTTTTGCGTTGTACTAGCCTTGAAATCAATGAGTAGTGCATTCCACAGAAATTTGTTTACGTCCTCATCTTGACCAAGATCACAATTTGGATTTTCAAAGTTAATCTTTAACAGATTTGAGAGTAAGAGATCATTTTTTAGCCTCTCCTCACCTCACTCCAATCTCTTGCACTACCTGTCAGACCTTCTTCAGCAGCACACACAGAGGTGCTCAGAAAGAGGGCATGATGTGGGTGACCTGAGTTCAAATCCCTTCTCCCTCCTTCGCTTCAAGATTGCCCTCTATAGAATGAGGATTAACTATGCGAATGCACAGAAAGCACCCCTGGCTGTGCCTAATTAAGTAATATTAGCTATTATTATTAGTTACTATTCATCAAACATTGAGCTTTTCTTGGTCAGCCCAACAACGGCTCAGTGTTAGATTTGAGTTACCATCCAAAGTCAGAGTAAGTGACTTCTAAGGGTCAAACTCACTGCGACAGCAGATCACATCATGCATTATGAGCTAGTTTTGAAGGAAACAATGGTTTTCCCACCCAAAATTATATCCTAGAAATATTCCAGTTGATGGTCATGAAGCCAAAATGAAATAGCAATGAACATGATATCAGGCTCTGCAAAAAGATCCAAACTAAAGAGGATTCCAAACTCCTGCCGGCTGAGTTTCCCTCATTTGGAAATAGCGCGCATGAAATCCTACAACTCTGCACGTGCTGCCCACTGGCTCTCCTGTGTTCTGCTTTCTTGCTTATTTACGTCAACTCTTCTTAATATTTAAGAGCTTTTCAGGAAATTCAGTTTTAAAAAGATAGCAAAATAGCTTTGAATTGGCAAAAGCTTCACATTTCAGAGGTGATACTAATCCAAAGAAACACACTATCATCTTTGCTATTTCCAATTTTTCCTGGAAGCATTTTGCCGCTGAGACCAGTGCCAGCTATTAAGTAGAGGAGACTTGTTGGGGTTGCCAGAATTAGCTGAAATTAAGATCCTTTGACATCTTTTTACAGAAAAAAGTCAGTTTCAGTACAAACAATTGAGAATTTAATAGATTGTGACAGGTTATAAAATTCTATGCATTTGAAAGAAAAGCTTCGCTGGTGGAATAATGTGTTTCTAATTTACACATAATAGGCCCATGAAGCTGTGACCAGAAAGACATTAAAATAATGAGGAAATTTCAGTTATAGACACCTTATGTGGAGATCCAAAAGATTATGATTAGGGCAGTTATTTTCCCAAGTACCTTATGTAGCTAAAGCCAAGTGAAGGTGTCCAGGACAAAGAAAGGAGACTAGAAGAGCAATAGGCGTCAGGATGGAGGGCAAGGAAAGCATTTTTGAAATAGATGCTTAACCCCAAGGTGGAGGACTTCATTAAATTGAATAAAGTTCTGTTTTTACTGAGCAAGAAGAGGATGGCAATATTTATTTTTGTGGCTAAATCTCTTTACCCAATAAAAAAGGAGAAAGAGGCTACTTTGCCTTGATTTGATTTTTTTTTTCTTTTTGTCCCCACTGTCATCCAATCACACCACTCTTGTCCTTCTCACTATGGTTAACATAATGCAGAATCCCTCCACAGGATGCTTTCATCACTTAAAAAAGTTTCGACACTGTTATATCACGTAAAATACTAGATGGCAAGGAAGATTTGGAGTGTTTCATTAAGCATGACTTTGGGGAGTCATTCTCGTGCCACAAATGGATGTAGTGATAGGGAAAGTGGCTCGATCAGAACAGCAGAGAACCAGTTCCTGATGAAAGGCTTCCTGATGAAAGGCTTATGGTTTACATTATTGACAACTAATTTTTATTTTTCCTGCATTTTTTTTTTCTTTATAAGAGAGAGAAGGGAGGCTGGAGCGGTGACTTAGTGGTTACGGTGCTTGCCTGGCAAGTGCGAGGACGCGAGTTCAACGAAATGTCTGAGGAATGAAAGTCAAGTGAAAAACTAAATAAAGATTGCTTCTCTCTTTCTCTCTCCCTCTGTCCCCTCTTTCTTTCAAAAGGAAAAAGAGAGAGAGAGGGGGACAATGAGAGAGAAAGAGAAAGAATCAATTTTATTTAGTTTTGTGTGGCTTTCATTGCTCTGACACTTTGTTATGTACGTGGTGCTGGGGTTCGAACTCACATCCTTGCCCATGCCAGGCAAGCTTGGTAACCACTGAGCCACTGCTCCAGCCCCATTTCCTGCCCATTTATGAATTGGGTTTTCAAGTGCAAGTTAATGTAAGCTAGAAACCTGCTTTCTAACTTAAAAAGATTGGGCTCTTACTCTGTTATTGCTTCTGATACTGATTATACTTGGGGTGCTGCATTTAACATATTATATGTAGTCAATATGTGTTGACCACGCAAGTAGTAGGAGATCTGGCAACTTTGGATTTTTATGTTTTGTTTGGTTTTTGTTTTTAGTCTCTTGGAAAGAGTTTTATGGCTTTCCTCTTCTTTCTTCTACTCTCCTTAAGAAAACAACAACAACAAAAACCCATGTTTTGAGCACCGTTCTTAGGCCAGGCATTTTCAAGGCGCTGGAGAATGAAGCCCCTGGATTCACACGTGTCATGTTTGATCTCTGATAATCCAGCCTGCTGGGCTCTTCTACCACTCAGGCCTTTCTTGGCCTTGATCTTACCCGAGTGCGATCTATATACGTTCATGCATATAGACCACAGACTGCATAGGAAGTTGGATGTCACAGCCCACCACTCTGCCATTGTGCTAGTCTGAGAAGACAGTGGTTTACAATTTAGAGATGAACACATAGCCACGAGAAGAGCAGAAAGATCAAAATAAAACAAAGGAATGCTTACGCTAGCAGCTTCACTCCACCAAAGCGGATCTCCTGGCTGGTTCTAGAGACATGAGATTTGGTTACCAGATACTATTTCCTTCTTCCCCTACTAAAAGTATTTTGGATATAAACTAGGATAAACTTGGATAATGAAGGGTTGAAGTTCTTTCATAATCTGTAACATGAGACGGCTCTGGTTTTCGGTTGAAAGAGAGATATACTATTATCACTGGTTGGCCTTCTAGGAAACTAAATTGCCAGCTGGCTGAAATTTGGCCTCCAGACTGGTCAGTGATTTCTTTCTGAGTGGTCATGCACCAGACCATCTTATTCAAAACTCTCATGCAGAATTTCAGAGTTGAAAAGAACCTTAAAGTTCTTTTACTCTTTATCTTCATCCTTCCCAACTTGAACATCTGCATCTCTTAAAGACCCAAACATAGTTACAAATGAGGATTCGTTTGTGATCCGTGAAAAGTGCCTGGTCCAGATGCAGGCCACGAGGTTAATGCAGAGGATGCCTGGACAAAGAGAAAGATGCTGCTGGGATGCCAAGTTCAAGCAGCCA